>LBNU01036714.1:193273-240798 GCA_014162995.1 Artemisia annua | reverse complement strand
TTGGTTGTTTATGCTATAACATGGTGACCTAACAAGTGGTATCATTCGCCTAGGGATATTAGAGGTTGTTTTAGATTAGTTTGGGTTGTTTTTTGATCTCGTTTGGTTAATATCTTGGCTTGCTAGATTTAGTTTTACACTCGTTGGCTTTTATTTTAGTGTTGTTAAGGTTTAGAAATCAGTAGAATAAATAAAAGTAAAGTTTACAATCGTTTGGTGTTCTAAAAAATTTGGTCAGTACGTTTTTGGGGTTTCTGCGAATAAGGTTTTTGGGGTTCTGCGAGTATAGCTATTTTTTTGATTTCTTGCGAGTATCAAAATATTCAATTTCTTGCGAGTATCAAAATATTCACTTTCTTGCGAGTATCAAAAGCATTGCGAGTATCAGTGAAATTTTTTGGCGAGTAAGCCCTGTGTTCCTTATCGTATTGCGAGTAAGGATTTCCAAATCTTGCGAGTAAGCCTCATCTTGCGAGTATCAACTCAAATCTTGCGAGTAAGCCTCATCTTGCGAGTATCAACTCAAATCTTGCGAGTAAGCCTCATTCTTGCGAGTATCATCTCTGTTGCGAGTAAGGAACAAGTTTTTCTGCGAGTATCAACTTTCTGCGAGTAAGAAAAGGTTTTACAAGTTTTGGATTTCGTTTCAACTCTCACAACTAATCTACAACAACAACCTACATCTTATCCTTTAAAGATCCATTCAAGCATAATCAATCAAAATGTCTCGACCTCCATTTTACTTCTACAATCAACAACAACAACAACAATCACAATATCCACAACAACAACCGCATCCTCAATTACTTCAACAAGTGTATCAACAACCGTCAATGTACCCTCAAAATCAACTCTTAATGCATCAAGTGCAACATCAACCGTACTTACAACCGCACATGCAAACCGCCTTACCACAACCTAAGCAAACCCATTGGTCTTGTGCACGCACAAGATTTGCGTATTTTACATTATTTTAATTAAGGGCTAACAATTTCATCTTTCTCCCTTGTGCATATTATGATTAACAGATTATGATCTACATCTACTATTAATTTCAGCTTACTTGTGCAAGAACAGCAGATGCTAACTGTAAACTTGGTTCTAATGTCTCTGGCATAACCTGCAGCAGTTTTTTACTCAAAGTTAAACGCCTTATATAAGGTGTGCTTAATGATTATCATGACTGCACATTTCAATTCATTTTGTACTTAGTAACAGAGATAAGATGGTAACAATAAACTACCTTAGTTGCTCCAGCCTTTTCCAGGTTGAGTCCATGATCAACATCATGTTGCATGCACAAATGTCTTTGACATTTGGGAAATACTTGCTGAGTGACCAAACTTTTCTTTAATTTGCACCAGGTGAATCTAATGTTATTGCTGCAGCACATGCTCTATGAGCCCCTATTTTATGCAATACCTGAAAAATTAAGTGAACAGACTAATCAGTTCAGAATGTGATATTTGATAAGGTTAATAATTTAGTTAACATCACATTTAGGTAACTTCACCTCTCGACTACCCGCATCACCAAAATACACAGGAAGGTCAAATGCATGCCCCACTGCTACTCGTTCACTTGCATCATGACAAAACTTACATATTAGCGTGATTGAGGAAAANAAAAAAAAATGATCACTCTAAATTGTTACAACCTACAAGTCTTGTTTATATCGTTTAATATTCAACGTATTAGTGTCTCGTGCACGCACAAGATTTGCGTATGTTACATTATTTTAATTAAGGGCTAACAATTTCATCTTTCTCCCTTGTGCAGATTATGATTAACAGATTATGATCTACATCTACTATTAATTTCAGCTTACTTGTGCAAGAACAACAGATGCTAACTGTAAACTTGGTTCTAATGTCTCTGGCATAACCTGCAGCAGTTTTTGACTCAAAGTTAAACGCCTTATATAAGCTCAGTTGCTCCAGCCTTTTCCAGGTTGAATCCATGATCAACATCATGTTGCATGCACAAATGTCTTTGACATTTGGGAAATACTTGCTGAGAGCCCAAACTTTTCTTTAATTTGCACCAGGTGAATCTAATGTTATTGCTGCAGCACATGCTCTATGAGCCCCCATTTTATGCAATACCTGAAAAATTAAGTGAACAGACTAATCAGTTCAGAATGTGATATTTGATAAGGTTAATAATTTAGTTAACATCACATTTAGGTAACTTCACCTCTCGACTACCCGCATCACCAAAATACACAACAAGGTCAAGTGCACGCCCCACTGCTACTCGTTCACTTGCATCATGACAAAACTTACATATTAGCGTGATTGAGGAAAAAAAAAGGTCTCGTGTGATTGGCTAACAATCATACTTTTCATAGCTTTCAATGTACCCAATGTACATGTGAAGAAAAATAAAATAAAAACTATACTTGGATAATTAAACCTCTACATACTGACAAGGTAATTATAAGTTACTTACTACTTAATGAGCTGTGCACTTGCAATGAGTTTCAAGGTGGTCAATATAGTTGGCAAAAATCTTCAAAGAAAATAACACTACTGCCCAACTTTCCAAATATATGCCATATTATTCTTATAGAAATCAAAATTTGCTTTTCATGAAAACCGGTTCTTGTTCCACCTATATTTATAATCTATTACTTTTGCAAATAAACAAATGCAGCAACTTACACTGAACCAATAATTTTTATTGCGCTGACATAAAAAAAAGGATGTGTTTGTTCTTTCTTAGCTAGTAAGACTATCTGATACTCCTTAAGAAAATGTATACTAATAGCAAATACTATATTTCAAATAAAAGTCTAATAAGTTGAATTCCAAGTATTGAGGATGCTAGAACATGGACTAACTCGCATTAAAAAGTTCAATATTCTGATCACATTTTTCTTTTATGCGTTAATGCAAAGATAGTGATCAGTTTCAAACTTTCAACCACTCTTGGCTTCATATTCAGTTTATCTATCTCAGCTATAGATAAGTACCATATTAACATATACGTGTGAGACAAATAGCAGATATATACCTGGGCCCATTTCTGCTCATCCATGTTTGGTGGAGCAGAGCTGGTTCGAGCAGGTACCTACAAAATCCACACAAAGCTTGATAGTTATTATAATTTCATGAAACCATATACATATCGAATAGAGATACACCCATTAGTTATCATTGGGTTGATTTGGGTTGTGTTTTTATCGTTAACAGACCAAATAGAATGCTTAGACTAAAGGGGAACAAGTTGAATGTGTTAGAAGTCAACCCAAAGCCAATTTCATAATGCTTACAACCTCCTACTTCACTTTATTCAAGTATTTAGATTGTTTGTCAGAATACTACTTTTGCAATCATAACTTATTTACAAAATAACTCAAATGTTGACATAGAAAGTGTTTATGGGTAAACCCAACCCATTGCAGGGCCAAATATGACCTTAAACCCGACCCATGCCATATTGATATCTCTAGTATCTAGATCATTACGATTCAAAAGAGTTAATTTTGCACATAGCTCAAGAAAATACCTGCATTCCATTCACAACACCAGGACTGATAGACCCAAATTGAAGAGGAAATGACTTGGAAGTATCAACCGAACCTAAACATTAAAAAAAATGCATCAACAGAGAGCTTGTAAGTACTCTTAATTAATTGAACTTGGGCGTTCAAACCAGATAATAAAAATAATTTTAACACGCAAAAAGTAAGAAACATAGTACCCTTTGCACCACAAGAAACAGCAACGAAGATAACTGAGGAGTCGCTATACCCTGGAAAAGAAACATATATTTTAACTTTTAAACCATAGTACCCTTGGCTGTCTGGGAAAATTTGATAATCGCATTAAACCATATGAAATACTCAAGTATGAACACATTAGTGATGAAAATATTCTTTGAAGGCAGAGTGGTTGAAGCATGGAAAATATTCTGGCTTGGGAGTTCGTGAATACTTTGAGAAGAGTTTACAATTGCTTAAAGATTTTAAAGGACTTAAAGCAAAACTTGCTGCTGAAAACATAACACCATCTATCTATAAAACCTACAAACTAGCAGACATACAAGCTGCACTGAAGAAGATTAATGGTGGCTTCTCTTGTACAGTTATATGCAATGAAAGAAATACCAGTAAAAAGGAGAAGCAAATTCAAGAGATTCGGTTCAAGTATAAGAAAGACTTCACGAAGGAGAATAATGGTCCTTCTTCAACATCTGGTACTGATGTTATGTTTCCTCTAATGAAATAAAGTTGTTTTCATGCTTCCTTTGATTTACTTTGAATGGTGTAGTATTTACTATAAATAAAAGACTGGTAACAAAGCTGTACAAACAGTCGACTATAAAAACAGATGTCAACAAAACATCTTAGCCACAACTTCCTCTGGGATGAACAGTATTTTCTTAGAATAACAATAACCATCTCCCGCAGTGGGAGTCTTAATGGTTTATGCATTTGCAACAGATGCTTACTAAGCCCTGTAATCAACATCTTTTATATTCTAATTAGAATTCCAACTCAATCTTAGGCATCCAAGTCGGAAATTTCGTGAACCTAAAGAGCCTATCAGTTGTGTCATCATTCACCCGATCATGCATCATATCATCCTTAATGAATAAAAAAGGATGCTTGTCCAAGTTTTTGGCCAAAGACAGTAGTTTGCTGGCTGAAAATTTTGGGATGGCTCGCGAAAAAGTCTATAAATGGGCACATGAAAAAGTCTATAAAGTCAGCATATAGCAATGGGTCATTTGTAACAAAATTTCATACGCAGTGTATGTAACTAAATACTACTGTAGTAACTAATAGCAGGTTAAAACACATTAAGCAAAATAAATACTAGCTAAAAAGACAAATCAGCACCTTTCTGGCAGAAAGAATACACTCTAATTCATTACTTACGGATAATCTTCACGCGCGAAGATACTCTAACTAAACTTATATAATCAAAAAATCCTCTATTAACCTCAAAAATTCATTACTTACTGATATTCTTCACACGTGAAGATACTCTAACTAAACTTAAATCCACTAATAACGCTAAAACTTCATTGCTTACTGATAATCTTCACGCGTGAAGATATTCTAACAAAACTTAAATAACCAAAAAATCCGCTAATAACCTCAAAACTTCATCACTTACTCAGTTACTCGTATTCTTCACACGTGAAGATACTCTATCTAAACTTTATTCCTCTAATAATCTCAAAACTTCATTCCTTACTATATTCTTCACATGCGAAGATACTTTTAATATACTTAAATAAATATAAAAAATCACTAATCTCGATATTCTTCACATGCAAAGATATTTTTTGGTTTTTCTATTCTTTCTTTTTACCTTTTTATCATCCATCTTCTCATTCTGCTTTTCTGATTTTTCATCAATACCTTCCGCGTTTACCTGACCTGTGGTTTTCTCAGTTTTTGACATCTCAGCATCATTGTTTGTCACAATATCATCCTTACTGCCATGATCGACATGCAAAGCATCGATTGATGTTATATCTTGACTATCTTTCATTTCAGAATGAGGCAAAAGTTCTTCCTTATTCGTCATAGTTGCAGCATCAGTTCTTGTGGCAGATTTTCCAACATCTTTTTTTGTCTTTCTACTTCCCACTACAACTTTTAAATCCTTCTTTGATGTTTCTACCACGACCTCAGTTGGTTTTAATGTTTCTACCATGACCTCAGTTGGTTTTGATGTTTCTACCACGACCTCAGTTGGTTTTGATGTTTCCGCCTCTTGCATGATAACATCATCTGTTAATGTTTTTTCCAAACCTTCATTCTTTTCAGCATTAGACAAACTAACTTTGTCATTTTTAGTTTCGGCGTTAATTTTCTCGTCAACAGTCGTAGCAGGAACTATTGAAGAGGTCTCACTCACAATATTATCATCACGTTTCAATAGTGATTCATCTTTGTTTTTTGCAGCAGGCTTCTTGACCTTTTTTTTCCTCACGGGTAGCTTCACTTCAGGTTCCTGTATCAGTGACATTTCCTTATCTTTTTCATGATTATCAGTCTCAACACCTGCAGATTCCTTAACAGTAGACCCTAAATCTTTTTTGGACAAATCAGCAACATCCGTGTTTATGTTATGTTGCGTTTTGATTAAAGATGTAGCTGCCACTTCCTTTTTAGCTGCTTTACGTTTGGTTGATTTTGCACCTTTCTGACGGCTTAAGGCAGAAGTACCAGGCTCACAATCAGAAGTTCCTACAAGAATGTCAAGTTTATGCAAAAAATTAACTTACATTTCTTAGGTTTATATATATTTTATCATCTAGGTGCTATTATTTTACCTAAATACTACATAACTATTTATTAAAACAGTTAATGTACCCTGGTACACATAATTATAAAAAAAAATGCGATAAAAATTAAAAGAGCACAAGTGTATTTTGTTTACGTACTCATAGATGAAGACGGAATTTCACTGCCGGCAACTATTTTCGGAACCAGTTCCTTGTCTTTATCCTTCTGAGATACTTCAGCAGGCACCTCTTGCTGGATATTCTTTTCCAAAACCATTGAAATTTCGGGCACAGCTTCACTCGCTTCTGCATTTTTAAGAGGTGTCTCTACTTGATCGTGAACGGAAGAGTTTTCAGAAAGTTTGTTAATGGAAATTATCATATTCTCATTGCCCAAATTTCTGAATCTTTTACAGTGGGTTCTTTCTTTTGAGTCTTGCGTTTCTTCTTCACAGAGGGTCCAGACCCTGAAGCATCCTCTAGCAAACTATCATTTTGCACAGCACGTGTTCTTTTTTTGGAGCTTATTTCATTATTAGACGGCCTATCTTTCTCAGTATACTTCTAAGAACCCTTAAGAGAATCAACAATAGTAATTTGGCCAACATTAGAAACTTCAGGATTCATGAATGGTACTATCTTTGGAGGCATTGATGGTGACCCCTGATCAATTGAGTAGTTATCTGTCACCCAAGGTAAGGCTATTCGATCCCAGCCTTATCTTTATCCACATGTTGAACACCACAAGTTTGCTCTAATCGAGAAGCATCTACCGAGATAAACCATTTATCTTTTGTAGCAGGAAATGCCCCCTTAACACGCATCGAGTCAGACAAGTTGTAGAAGTTTCCTCTCCGTTTTACCAACCTCAATCAGAAAATATTAAGGTGGCATTTAATTTAAACTAAGGAATTACTATGGGTAAGGATTCCTAAACCCAACCCTTTAGGTGGGTGGTGAAGATGCCTAATATCACGGCCTCACGAGTATCAAACCCGTATACAAAAAACAATCACGACCAAACTCAGGCCCTCAAACCCAAAACCTCCAACCCAACACTCCAAAACATTCTGTATCCAAGATTGAAGGAAGAAAAATACCTTCAAACCATCAATCTTAATATTTCCAATAGCCGGAAAGCACTGATGATGTTCCGACACTCTCATTCTGCTTTTCTGATTTTTCATCAATACCTTCCGCGTTTACCTGACTTGTGGTTTTCTCAGTTTTTGACATCTCAGCATCATTGTTTGTCATAATATCATCCTTACTGCCATGATCGACATGCAAAGCATCGATTGATGTTATATCTTGACTATCTTTCATTTCAGAATGAGTCAAAAGTTCTTCCTTATTCGTCACAGTTGCAGCATCAGTTCTTGTGGCAGATTTTCCAACATCTTTTTTTGTCTTTCTACTTCCCACTACAACTTTTAAATCCTTCTTTGATGTTTCTACCACACCTCAGTTGGTTTTTAATGTTTCTACCATGACCTCAGTTGGTTTTGATGTTTCTACCACGACCTAAGTTGGTTTTGATGTTTCCGCCTCTTGCATGATAACATCATCTGTTAATGTTTTTTCCAAACCTTCATTCTTTTCAGCATTAGACAAACTAACTTTGTCATTTTTCGTTTCGGCGTTAATTTCACGTCAACAGTCGTAGCAGGAACTATTGAAGAGGTCTCACTCACAATATTATCAGCACGTTTCAATAGTGATTCATCTTTGTTTTTTGCAGCAGGCTTCTTGACCTTTTTTTTCCTCACGGGTAGCTTCACTTCAGGTTCCTGTATCAGTGACGTTTCCTTATCTTTTTCATGATTATCAGTCTCAACACCTGCAGATTCCTTAACAGTAGACCCTAAATCTTTTTTGGACAAATCAGCAGCATCCGTGTTTATGTTATGTTGCGTTTTGATTAAAGATGTAGCCGCCACTTCCTTTTTAGCTGCTTTACGTTTGGTTGATTTTGCACCTTTCTGACTGCTTAAGGCAGAAGTACCAGGCTCACGATCAGAAGTTCCTACACGAATGTCAAGTTTATGCAAAAAATTAACTTACATTTCTTAGGTTTATATATATTTTATCATATAGGTGCTATTATTTTACCTAAATACTACATAACTATTTATTAAAACAGTTAATGTACCCTGGTACACATAATTATAAAAAAAATGCAATAATAAAAGAGCACAAGTGTATTTTGTTTACGTACTCATAGATGAAGACGGAATTTCACTGCCGGCAACTGTTTTCTGAACCAGTTCCTTGTCTTTATCCTTCTGAGATACTTCAGCAGGCACCTCTTGCTGGATATTCTTTTCTAAAACCATTGAAATTTCGGGCACAGTTTCACTCGCTTCTGCATTTTTAAGAGGTGTCTCTGCTCCAATGTCTACTACTCCAGAAGGGACAACTGTGGCTACTTGATCGTGAACGGAAGAGTTTTCAGAAAGTTTGTTAATGGAAATTATCATATTCTCATTGCCCAAATTTTCTGAATCTTTTACAGTGGGTTCTTTCTTTTGAGTCTTGCGTTTCTTCTTCACAGAGGGTCCAGACCCTGAAGCATCCTCTAGCAAACTATCATTTTGCACAGCACGTGTTCTTTTTTTGGAGCTTATTTCAATATTAGACGGCCTATCTTTCTCAGTATACTTCTGAGAACCCTTAAGAGAATCAACAATAGTAATTTGGCCAACATTAGAAACTTCAGGATTCATGAATGGTACTATCTTTGGAGGCATTGATGGACCCTGATCAATTGAGTGGTTATCTGTCACCCAAGGTAAGGCTATTCGATCCCCAGCCTTATCTTTATCCACATGTTGAACACCACAAGTTTGCTCTAATCGAGAAGCATCTACCGAGATAAACCATTTTGTAGCAGGAAATGCCCCCTTAACACGCATCGAGTCAGACAAGTTGTAGAAGTTTCCTCTCCGTTTTACCAACCTCAATCAGAAAATATTAAGGTGGCATTTAATTTAAACTAAGGAATTACTATGGGTAAGGATTCCTAAACCCAACCCTTTAGGTGGGTGGTGAAGATGCCTAATATCACGGCCTCACGAGTATCAAACCCGTATACACAAAACAATCACGACCAAACTCATGCCCTCAAACCCAAAACCTCCAACCCAACACTCCAAAACATTCTGTATCCAAGATTGAAGGAAGAAAAATACCTTCAAACCATCAATCTTAATATTTCCAATAGCCGGAAAGCACTGATGATGTTCCGACACTATTATCCCTGCACAAAGAAACCAATATAGTTTGTTCAGAAAAATGTACCCGCTGATGTTTAATTTCTTAATTGAACAAGATAATTTGCTTTCTCCACTCAGGACAACCAAAAACGCTCCATCACAATGTAGTAAATAAAAGTATTGCTACAATGTACTACTATTTTCCTCCCCCAAAATTATATTTTATAAGAAAATTTGATATCCACAGACAGATGGGTCCCAACTTTGTCCCTGACAGCTTCAAAATGGGTTTTTAGTATCGACCAGACATCAATTGATATCATGTACAATAAAACTTAACCTACTCTAATACTTCCTTAATGTTAAAAGTCTATCATATCAATACTGAAGAGCATTGGCATATACTTGAAATACCTATTACTACCTTGATTCACTTATTCTAGATGTTTCAGAATGCTTAGTTTATGTACTTATGTTTCTGCTTATAAGCAAAAGCAAATACAGTGTTTGGATTTGCTTATGCTATAGAGAAAAAATGGAATGAAATCCCGAAAATAATATTTAGTTAAAAGTTTCAATCAAATATGTAACTGTTTGTACTAAGGGATTTAGGTTAGATATGAGAGAACATAGATAGTTTTGGTTCCATGTCAAGTAAGCATCTAAGGCTGGATGCAAAAGGTATTCGACACCTTATTTCTTGACATGTGAAGGTATTCGACACCTTATTTCTTCACATGTGAAGGTATTCTCGACACCTTATTTCTTCACATGTGAAGGTATTCTCGACACCTTATTTATTCACATGTGAAAGTATTCTCGACTCCTTATTTCTTCACATGTGAAGGTATTCTCGACACCTTATTTCTTCACATGTGAAGGTATTCGACACCTTATTTCTTCACATGTGAAGGTATTCGACACCTTATTTCTTCACATGTGAAGGTATTCGACACCTTATTTCTTCACATGTGAAGGTATTCGACACCTTATTTCTTCACATGTGAAGGTATTCGACACCTTATTTCTTCACATGTGAAGGTATTCGACACCTTATTTCTTCACATGTGAAGGTATTCGACACCTTATTTCTTCACATGTGAAGGTATTCGACACCTTATTTCTTCACATGTGAAGGTATTCGCGACACCTTATTTCTTCACATGTGAAGGTATTCTCGACACCTTATTTCTTCACATGTGAAGGTATTCGACACCTTATTTCTTCACATGTGAAGGTATTCGACACCTTATTTCTTCACATGTGAAGGTATTCGACACCTTAATTAAAGCCTCTCAAATCTTAATACCTTATTTCAATCCATCAACACGAATCGAGTTATAAGCAAGTCTACTATTCTATTGAACTTCATAAATGGCGCATATTATTTCATATTTGCTAGATCACATAACTAATGACCACTTTTGACGACCTTGGAACTCAGGGGAGGTTTTAGTACATGAACTTAGCTAATAATTAGTGCCGATTAAAAAACATCAACCGTCAGTAAAAAAGCATGTTCATCTTTCATTTTGTTCACATGTGAAAACAACTAGCATTTCATCGAACACGTAGTGTACATTGACAAACCATCGGCAAAGACATGTTCATCTTTCATTTTTTTCATCAAGTTTATGTAATCATCAAAATTATTCATGAACATAACTAATAACTAAAATCAAACACATAAAACACAAGATCTATAATCACTGAATCAAAAGAAATATACGAATCAAAAACTTAATTCAGACTTACTCAATACCTCGATAGTATTTATTTTTTAATGATGATGATCGTGATAAATGAAGATGATGATTATCGGTGGTGGATGGTAGTGATCAACGATGATTAAGGTGATCGGCGATGATTGAGGTGGACGATGGTTATCAACGATGATGGAGGTGGACTATAGTGATCGGCGATGACTGTGGTGGATGGTGGTTATCGACGATGATTGAGGTGGACGGTGGTGATCGGCGGCGGACGGTGGTGATCGGCATCGGCGATGAAAGGTGGAAGTTGGTGTTGATAAATGTTGAGAGAGTGTCTGGGTTTTCACACTTTTAAAAGTGAGATGTATGTGTTTTTTTATCTTTTATACTAGCCATCAGATCTTTAGTGTAAAAATTATATCTTTAGTGATTGATCCTAGCCATTAGATCTAAAAAAAGGAGGGATTAATTGGATGGTTAAGATCACTTCTCGCATTCTCACAAAAAATAGATTTCTCACTTGAACGCTTCACTATATATATATATATATAATTCGCTTTTACATCGTATTTGATGTAATGTTGACATAAAGTGCAAAAACTAGAGATGACTTTACTAGTTTATTATAACTAACATTACATGTCACAGCTTATTACTAGGCTACTACACAAAAAGAAGTAAAGACCCTTTATAGAAACCAGTCTCGATGTGATTCCCACGTAATGACCCCTTATAGAACTATTCAAAACTCGATCTTTTTGGTTTTAAGCGGGCTCTAAAGTCGTTGCATTAGTGTGTATTTTGTTCTTCTTCATCGTTTGTTTTTATATCGTCTAAATGGCATAATTTTGCAAGTCTGAAAAGTATATGTTAGGTATACGAGAATTATTATAAAGGAATGAGTTTGAATCCCAATACAAGTGTTTGGTTAGTGGGCTTAGGTTTCAATAACAAAAATGAAACCTCAGTATATGTCGTACACCATATCATGAGACATAGCCTCCTTTACCAAATGATGACTTACATTGATGTAAAAAACCACAAATATAATGTGAGCCGAAATATATATGAAAGCATTATGATATTTATAAATTAGTCATTCAAAGTTTTATTAGAAATAAACGTTGTCTTTTCGATATAAAAAAAACACAAAGAGATCAACATATGTGATACTTGTTAGATAATCTTTCTTTTAAAAATAGCAGGCACAAGGTCAACTCCACGTGAAATTTGTGGAATGTAAATTTTGATGGTCACCGTTTGTACCTTTCGTTTTGGGACTATCCAATGTTTACGTTTTTATCTAGATTCTTTCATAATACTAACATGTTAGCTTAGCAAAAAGAGTGTCGTTGAAAGTTTGAAAAGTGTCACTCAAAAAATTGCCAAAAAATCCTGCACTTAGAAGAAACAAAAGTGTTCGAGAAGCTATTTTCGGAGGCTCTATTTGAAGCCCATAAAAGAGAAACCCTTTGAATAGAAGAGAAATATCATCATGTGAAATGGTTCACATATAGGATCTTGTTTCTTTACTTCCAGATGAGCCAAAGATGAGACAAACTAACAACGAGAACAATTTGAAGACCCATCCATCTTTCAAGAAACAGAAGTTCCTTTCTAAAATATAAACCAACGAAAGGTTTAACAAATAATACATACTATAATGATAAGCTAGCTAAATGGACCATAATTTAGAATGGATGGATTCAATTTTGTAGAAAATTGTTATAGTACCGATTTTACATCAAATGGAGAATGAACCACTAAAGAAACGATGTTTTATAAGGCTTTCTTAATGAAGAGGTTTATTACGTGTGAGAAAGGCTTGTCACGCGTAAAGACCTTCACATGAGGTGTGGGTCTCTCATTAGGGGTGTTTTAGTAAAGAAAATGTGACTTCAGTTATCGTTGAGATGAATGTTTGTCCTCGTGTGGATGTATGTGTTTAGCAAGGTTTATGTACCTAATGAGTGACAAATGATTTTTAGGGAGATAAAAGTAATGAGCGGTCAAGAGGGAGACGATTTTAAGTTGCTTATATTTTTTAAAAAGAAGAAACTGATCTTTTAATAATCTTGTGTGACAAAGATGATGTTCGAGACAAAACGATTGTTAGAACTTAGAAGATTATTTTTATTTATTTATTTATTTGTGAAATAATAAGGTACTTAAAATTATACAGTAAAAACCTCTATAAACTAATATTTATAGGACAACCTAAATTTATTACTACGTAACTAAAAGAGTTACTCGTATAATTAATCGATATTAATTTATCTATAGTTAACGAATCGGGACATGCAATACATATTATTTTGAAGTGTTTATTAATCAAACACTAATTTATTTTACTGTAGTGTAAAAATAAAAGTTGTAGATAGAGAAAAAATCGAGAGAGAAAAAATAGAGATTATTTTTATACAAACATTCAAATCTAAAAGATTTAGAAAGATTTTCTTTTGATTTTTTTTTTTTTTTTTTTGTCTAACAAAAAAGCTATCGCAACATTAAATCTAAGCCTAGTGTTTCCTTCTTTTTTTCAAACAATAGAGTACAAAAATGTGGTAAACATTTTTCCGTAAATAAAAGTTGTGTTCTGTGTAACGAATAAAAGTGTAATATAATATATGAAACAATGAGAATCTTATGGTTGGCATAGCTACAAGCCTACAACAAGCAGCCTAGTTCTTCCAAGCAATTTTAAAAGGAGTAAACTGCAAAAATCATCCATGTGTTTGTGTAACTTCGCAAGAATCATCCCTATCTCAAACGTTCAGCATTAAACATCCCCAAGTCCACAAATGTTTGGCATTAATCATCCCTGAGCACTAACGTCATTAATTTTACCCGTTAAGTGTTAAAATAATATTTGCTCGTTAGTCCCTCCGTTAATATTTTTTGCACCGTTAGTCCTCATTTTTTGCACCGCTTATATTTTTCGTCTGATTTTAGACATGTTCATCCGTTTTTACGTTCTCGTCCGTTTTTTACATTTTTGTCCGTTTTTCGTTTTTGTCCATTTTTTAATGTTTTCATCCGTTTTTGCCATTTTTTTTCGTTTTCGTCCGTTTTTTAAGTTTCCATATGTTTTTATACGTTTTCATCCGTTTTTTACGTTTTCGTCTGTTTTATACGTTTTCGTCCATTTTTTACGTTCTCGTCCATTTTTTTTACATTTTCATCCATTTTTTTTTTATGTTTTCGTCCATTTTTTTATGTTTTTGTCCGTTTTTTTAACGTTTTCATCCGTTTTTGCCATTTTTTTTTACGTTTTCATCCTTTTTTTTACGGACGAAAACGAAAAAAACGAAGGAGAACGACGAAAACGTCTAAAATCAGAAGAAAAATATTAGCGGTGCAAAAAATGAGGACTAACGGTGCAAAAAATATTAACGGAGGGACTAACGGGCAAATATTATTTTAACACTTAACGGGTAAAACTAACGACGTTAGTGCTCAGGGATGATTAATGCAAAACGTTTATGGACTTGGGGATGTTTAATGCTGAACTTTTGAGATAGGGATGATTCTTGCGAAATTACACAAACCACAGGGATGATTTTTGCAGTTTACTCTTTTAAAACTAAAGAAGAAAAGAAAGCCAAGGTACATCTGTTACTCTTTTTTCATTTAAAGAAAGGAAATTATTATTATTATTATTATTTTATTATTAACCTTTTTTTTCATATACATATTACAATCTATTTCACATATTCTAAACATTATTTAAACATACAACAATTTAATTGACAAGCATTTTCACGCAACATATGATACCATAGCTTTTAGAACAATTATTTATAATATATATTGCATTTTAAGTTTTACTATGACATATAAATAAACCTCTAAGATGTTAAAAGAAATACATAAATATGAATTTAACCAATACTCTTTTGAAAAAAGTAAAGTTAGAATGATAAAAAATCAAAACTTGCACATAAACATTGGAGTTAAGTGTAGGCAAGGGGTGACTCCAATTAGGTGACTGATTCACGGGCGAGTTTACTTTTTTGATGCACAATTCGGTGACTGATTCACCTTAAGTTACATGGTGTGATGTGAGTCTCACTACATTTTTTTTATAGTTTTTTTGTTTTTGTTTGAAGAGCGATATGTAAATAACACGAAACTCTTTTACCGCTTTATCGTAGATTATTTGGTCGCATTTACTACTCTGGTCCCTTCATTTCACATTATCGTAAACCGTACAAATTGAGTAACTTTAGCACAAAGCCTATTTTTTCATCAACGCAAAAGTGATTCGTATCCTCTTTTCGATTCTTTCATTTCCTTCTCAAAGTATGTTAGTACTCCGTCCAAAACCCGACAACCTTTTTAGCAGTGTTGCAAAACAAGGCCTACAAGGCCGATTAATCGCCGATTAGGTGCTACAAGGTCACCAACCTTGCCGATTAGTGTAAATCGGTCAAACAACTCGGTCAACCGTGGTCAACGACGGTTAATGACGGTAACGGCGGTCAAGCTTGTCCGAAACCTTCAAACCTTGCTATAAATTCTCAAAACTTGCCGTAAAAGTATTTAATAAGTTATACTTGTTGTTTATATCTATTTTAAGATGTTTTTTTTAAGAAAAATCTTGCCAGTAATACCTAAAATTTGACGAAAATACCTAAAACTTGCTGGAAATATAGAAAACTTGTCGAAAATGCCAATCCGGTTAATCACCGATTAATCCCGCCTAGACCGATTACAAGCTACAGGGGGGTCGACCGCCCGACTACCGATTCACGATTTTTGCAACCTTCCTTTTTAGCATTGTCTTCAATGCTATTCTCGGACACGTTTATCCAAGCTTTACACAAGGCTAACTCTTCTGCAGGGCTCCATGGTTTAAGATGTTTCCTTCTCCATCTTCTTGGATTATTGACGTCTTTTTGTAGTATTCATTTTGACGGACGCCACCTTTTCGACGGGAGACTCGTCTTCAGTGAGTTCGGATGGACCAACCGAACCTCGGGTCGTATGATAATCTTGACTACCAAAACATAGATCCATATCAAAAAGATTAAGAGTGTTAACCAGACAATTTCGTTCAGAACTTTCACCTTTGTCCATCGGTGGTGACATTTCTGGACGATAATAGTGAGATTGTTCATCGGTTGGTTACACGGAGGTTGGACCAAATAATTTTGTTGTTGGTTATATGGAGGAGAAAACACATTATTTACATAAATAGGTTTTTGACGTTGTTATTGGTTTGCAAACTAGCGGGTTGAAAATTAATATGTGGTGAGTGCCCGGTTAATTGAAAATTGGGGATGGTTGTTGTTAGAACGTTTTGTTATCGTCGGATTGTTGGTGTTTTAATTTTGGGAGTTTTGTGAGACATTTTAAATTGAAAAATAGTTGAAGAAGATAATAGTTATAAAAGAAAAAGTGTGAAAAAATTGAGAAGAGAAAGTGGTATTTATAGAAGAAAAATTGTATTATTTGAAGAAATAACAAAATATTTTTTACAAACACCGCCAAACAGTCGAGTATAGCCAAACGGCTATTTTTTTCTTGCATTCCATTTAGTCGCTTTGCCGACCCAATCAACCAAAAAATGGGGTGGGGGGGGAGACGCGGCTCGATGAGGGTAGGGACCGCCTTTTGGTTGGCGGTATCATTACGATCAACCTTTTGAACTTTGTTTTAAACAAATATAAATCTTCTTATGCGATAATAATAATAATAATAATAATAATAATAATAATAATAATAATAATAATAATAATAATAATAATAATAATAATACAACACGATGAAATATTTTGGTATATATTTTTCGATGAATAGAAAGGTCGATTGATAATTCGTTAGAAAGATACTAAATACTTGGTAGATTATGAAGAAGAAGAAAAAAAATAATAATAATAAAAAAAAAAAAGTTGAATTGCATCTTTGAACAACGTATTTGGTGTTCGCTTGTCAAAGTTGCATATTTTCGCTAATTGTAGTTTGTTTTCTATAGGTACTAAAGAACAAAAGTTTTGTTTGCGTTACAAGTCAGATAGGATGATCCAAAAAAATTAAGCATATTCCAAAACCCTTGAGAAAAATCGAGCTAATTGTTTTATGATGACACAATTTGTGTCTTAAAAAGTACGAGAAAAAATATATTGGAACTAACACAATATATTTACCAAAAACAATAAAAAGCAGAAGAGCCTTGATGTGATTTAAACCAAATAAGTTAATTGTAAGAACGAAAAAAAGGTAAGAAACATATATATCTTTATTGACTTGAACAAAAAGTGTTTTCATTGTCGAAAAATAAAGGGAGAATTTTGGGCCAGGCTGTAATTAGGTTGGTGAAATCAGAAAATACAACTTCACATTTCCCTTCTGTCAAAAACTGGAAAAATGTCCAACTGCCTCACATGTTGTGTTACATTTGCAAATTCTCTCTCCGATTTGATATCCAGACAATATTCTTGTATAACTATTCCTGCGTTGTATTTGTAGTTTATACATATTGTTATGGGCAAATTGCACAAAAGTATATCCAACTTATGCTCAATTTTAATTTAAGGTACTCTACTTTTTTTTCTTCAATTTAGTGTACTCAACTTTTTTTTGATTGCAATGTAAGACATATAACGGATTTCTCAGTTATCTTATAATGAAAAAATTACATGTTTTGTCCGTATAGTTTATTCCAAATAACACTCGTAGTCCCTGTTTCATTTTAATTACGCCAGACATACGTTTTAGTCCATTTTTATACGTTTTGTCATTTTTATACATTTTTATCAGTTCTTTTACGTTTTCGACCTTGTTTTACGTTTTCGACCGTTTTTTACGGTTTTGTCCGTTTTTTACGTTTTCGTCTGTTTTCTTCAGTTTTCGTCCGTTTTTTTACGTTTTCGTCCGTTTATTATGTTTTCGACTTTTTTTTACATCTTCGTCCATTTTCTTTACGTTTTCGTCTGTTTTTTTACGTTTTCGTCCATCTTTTTTTTNCACGTTTTCGTCCCATTTTATATTTTCGCCCGTTTTACTACGTTTTCGTTTGTTTTTTTACGTTTCTGTTTGTTTTTTTTACATTTTCATTTGTTTTTAGCGTTTTCGTTTGTTTTTTTTTGTTTCTGTTTGTTTTTTTACGTTTACGCCCATTTCGTTACATTTTTGTCCATTTTTTACGCATTCGTCCGTTTCTTACATTTTCGTCCATTTCTTTACGTTTTCATCTATTTTTTTATGCTTTCGTCTGTTTTTTTGCGTATTTCGTCTGCTTTTTTATGTTTTCGTTTACTTTTTACGTTTCGTCAATTTCTTTATGTTTTCGCCTGTTTTCTTGCGTTGTCGACCTTTTTTTACGTTTTCATCATGTTTTACGTTTTAGTCCATTTTTATACATTTTCATCAGTTTTTATACGAACGATAACAGGAAAAAAAAATAAAAACGTAAAAAATAGAATAAAACGTAAAAAAAACATGCGAAAACGTAATAAAACGCAAAAAAGGACAAAAACTTAAAGAAACGAACGAAAATGTAAAAAAGCTGGCAAAAACATAAGAAAACGGGCGTAATGTAAGAAAACGGATGAAAACGAAAAAAAAATGGATGAATGTAAAAAACGGACGAAAACATAAAAAAATAGACGAAAACGTAAAAAACAGAAGAAAACGTAAAAAATCAGACGAAAATGTTTAAACGTGGACGAAAACGCAAAAAAAAAAGGACGAAAACGTAAAAAAACGAACGAAANGAGATCAGAAAATACAACTTCACATTTCCCTTCTGTCAAAAACTGGAAAAATGTCCAACTGCCTCACATGTTGTGTTACATTTGCAAATTCTCTCTCCGATTTGATATCCAGACAATATTCTTGTATAACTATTCCTGCGTTGTATTTGTAGTTTATACATATTCTTACGGGCAAATTGCACAAAAGTATATCCAACTTATGCTTAAAAAAACGGACGAAAACGTAAAAAAACGGTCGAAAACGTCAAAAAATTTATGAAAGTGTGTAAAATGGACAAAACGTATGAAAACGTATAAAAACTGATGAAAACGTATGTCTTGCATAATTAAAATGAAATAGGGACTACAAGTGTTATTTGGGAAAAACCATAGGGGTGAAACTTGTAATCTTTTCATTATAAGATAATTGGGAAATACGTTATATGTCTTACATTGCAATAAAAAAATAAGTTGAGTACACTAAATTGAAGAAAAAAAAGTAGAGTACCTTAAATTGAAATTGAGCATAAGTTGGATACACTTTTGTGCAATTTGCCCTATTGTTATATATCAAACAGTGTTGCAAAATTGGCTTAGGAGGCCGATTAATCGGCGATTAATCGCTAGACGGGTATTAACCGTTACGATTTTTTCATTAATCGTCATTATTAATCGGTTTGGTCAAAAATTGGTCAATATACCGATTAATCGGATAAAAATCGGCCTAATCAGACAAAAATCAGATAAATCAATTAACTCGGTTACGGATAGAAATCGGCCAAATCAGACATAAATCGGCTAAATAGAAAAAAAATCGGCTAGATTGACAAACCAGGCATATAATTTCAGATTTTTTAATTTTATATATAAAAAAATCCAATCCAATTAATCCCCGTTTAACCGATTAATCGCTAGGCGGTACCTGGCTGCCGAGCTACCACCTAGCGATTTTTGGAACTTTGATTTCAAAACCTCAAACTATAGCAATAACAAAAGCGTTATCAATTTCATAATAATTTTGTTGTTGTGTGAGTAATGTATCGTCTTGTGATGTATGGTCTTAAAATTATAAAGGAAAATGATTTGCACACTCTCATTTTTTATTGGGACACTCTAATGTGTGCATCAGGCAGTTGTACTTTAAGTACAATCTGCTTTAACTGTTTGTACATTTGAATGTCCCAATATGAATTGAAAGTGTGCAAATCACTTACCAGTTATAAATCATATCACCTGTAAAAATTTCTAGTATAACTTGGCATCCTAATTTAACGATACGTTACTTGCTCATAAGAACTTGATGCTAACTTTGCGGTCAACCCTGCGTGATGTTCTTATCCAAATATTAAAATTGTCAATGTTACATATGTCCTTTTAACGCATTGACTCTATACATTTTTCCTTGAGAACACATTTTTCATATTCGACAGCTGACACATCTACAGTCACACTTCTTAAATCATTACGGCATTACCGTTCACACTCATCAAAGCACACATTATAGGTAAGAAACAAAGCGCACAAGATTCGCATTCTATACGTCTGCATGTAAAGCTCATATATAAGATCAGAACCTAACTAGATATAGTAGAGGTTAACGTAATCTTTTTGAGATTAACGTAATCTTAATCTTACGAGAAAACTATAACATGATGTGCATAATTTGATTTGATGAGATCAATGTTGTATGGCACAGCCATCTCTTACATAATACTGTAAGAGGTTTTTAAAAAGTGGAAAAGAAGGATTGAAAAACTCAATTGAACCAACAATAGTGCATCATTAATTCTAGTCGGGGCCGTCCTATTGATTTGGGTGGCCAGGTGCGAAATCACGAATGAGGCCCCAATAAATCACGAAAAATTTAACTACTTTTGAAAATAAAAAATTCTTTGATATTACGTAAAGATACTAAAAATTCAACTTTGATAATATTTACTAAAAATTCAACTTTGATAATATTTAACAAAAATACTAAAAATTCAAAACATTATATACTTAGATATGTATAAAACTATAAATATTAATGGATGTATACTTGAAACTCATGTACTCCCCTGATCCTAGCTTCAAACTCCCTGAGTCGATTCTCGTAAAACTCAGCTGGTGGTATAGCGGGGGTAATGCGGTTTATTGCCGCCGTTGATGATTCCCCGGTTTCGTAAACCATTGGAGGAAAACCTGGTGGGTGAGAGGGAATGTTTTCTGGATGTGTCATCATTTGGGAGAAAGGTGCATCTGGGAAGGTTTGTGTGTACGCGTTAAACCAAAAGTCTGGTGCACCTCGTGGTGGAGGATGTGGTGGTGATGGTGGGATTGCCTCATAGTGTTCCGGTGATGAGGGTGGTGATGACCCGAAGACATCAAGAGGGGAATCAGGTGACAATCGTCGGTACCTCCGGCAAGGAGTATGAATATGTATTGGGCCGGTAGGTGTTCGTTTGAATGGCCTCATAAATGGTTTAGGCTCAAAAGGTTGGAGAACTCTGACCCTTCTTCCTCGGAAGACTCGGGTGGTCGGGGTGGTGGAAGATGTTAATACAAATAATGTCAAAAACGTTATTCGCATTATTCGATCTTCTTGTGTTTTGATAATCACAAAATATAAAGACATGTTATGTAAAGTTACGGTTAATATGTTTTTAACCGAAGAAACTCATTATTTCTACGATGCTTCTACAACGTCACTTCAGGTATGAACAAACTTTATACCGTCATTAGTTTGGTGATCAAAGAAGTTTTTATTTTCTTATAAACTTACATTTTTAAGTTAGACAAAACATTTTCACAAAAGTATTTTTGTGTTTATAAAAGAAATGTTTTATTAAGAAAATATATTCAAATTCAAACTTATAACAGCTAATTTCCCCCCCCCCCCCAAAATAGCTTAAACTTCACCAGATAAGTTTTCACCACGTCAGGACAAAAATGGCAGCGTTTTGTCAGGACGGTCCCTTAGTGATAAAGGACCGTCGCCAATTTACGGGACTGTCTGGTCTGTCCTGTCGTCTATAAATACTGAACTGTTACACTTCAGAAAAAAAGGTTTTTCACACATAAAACTTTCTGTTTTTATTTTCCCTTTAGTCTTTGATCACTATAACATGTCGGTATATGTTTATAAGTGATTTCCTCTTCCGTCAAGTGCAAGAGAAGAACTCTNACCACGTCAGGACAAAAATGGCAGCGTTTTGTCAGGACGGTCCCTTAGTGATAAAGGACCGTCGCCAATTTACGGGACTGTCTGGTCTGTCCTGTCGTCTATAAATACTGAACTGTTACACTTCAGAAAAAAAGGTTTTTCACACATAAAACTTTCTGTTTTTATTTTCCCTTTAGTCTTTGATCACTATAACATGTCGGTATATGTTTATAAGTGATTTCCTCTTCCGTCAAGTGCAAGAGAAGAACTCTCGACATCAATAAAGTCTCAATATTTATAGGTGTCCACACACAAACGTAACAAGTGTTACGGTGATAGGTTCTGTAAATTATGTCATTGTTTTCCGACTTGTGTGTGAGTCGAGGATGGGGATATTTGTGTGAACTTGGATGGTGAGGTAGATCCAAGAAGTCTTGTAACTAGATTAGTTCATGTATTGGTGTGAGGAGAATGATGTCCTAGTGTGTAGGTTAGGATTTAGTAGAGTTGTTATGTAAAGACTTGGATCGAGTGATGATCCAAGTGTGTCATGTGTGTAGTCTTGGTTCGGGTGAAGAACCAAGTGTGTCTAGTGTGTGAAGGCTTGGTTCGGGTGAAGAACCAAGTGTGTCAACTATGTGAAGGCTTGGATTGGGTGAAGATTCAAGATGGACAAGAGTGCTTGTTCGTGTGGCCACGTGGGCCTTGGAGTAGATTGGTTCTAGCTACGATTAGAACTCGACATTATGCTTAGTGTCGTTAAGCCTTGTGTAAGCATGTGTACGGATTGCTCCGCCTGAAGGAGTGTGTTGATATAGTGATTGCTAACTCTTGAGTGTGGTACTCGGGGAGTGGAGTAGGACGGAGAGTGAGCTTTGTGCCAAACCACTATAAATCGCCGCGTCCCTTTGGTTGTGTTCTTTCCTTTCTCTTTACTTTACTTGTTTACTTATGCATGTTAGTAGTCAAATTGATATCACATAACAAGTAGAATTCAATAATTTTGCAAAAGAATATTAACCGGACCTAAAAAACGGCGAAACGTTTTAACAACTAAAAAGAAACGGTGAAACTGTTCAACCCCCCTTCTAGTTTCTACAATTGGTATCAGAGCCAGGTTAATATAGATCTTTAGAGTATACTGTACTTTAAAACTTGAATTGATCTATGGAGTCTGAAAGATACTTAGAAGGGTCTATTTGAAGTAGTCACCATTTTTCGAAAATGAAAACTTTGTCATTCGAAAAAATGAATTTGAAAGTTATGTGAAATCAATTAGTCATAATCTTTGGCATATCATCTCTTTTGATATTTTTAATCAATGAGAATAGATTTCGAAAATTGAGATTTCATAAGAAACTTTTGCTAGACATTGAAGTTCAAATATTGGTTCATAAAACTTTGCCTAAAAATTGGTTTTGACAAAACCATTTTATGAAATGTGGTAAATGATTTGTGGTAAAGTATTTTAAAATTTCATCAAGGAAATGTTCAAGCCAAAGATGATGAAAATATGTTGTTAGTAAATCACTTAGCTCAAGTGAATCGTGTACTACTAGTTTGAATGTTTTTATTGTAGGTAATATTGCCGACAAGAATCACATTAACAACTAAGTTGATGTACTAATCTACAAGTCTTGAAGTGATAAAAATGAAGAAGACTTAGTACGTGTTTAGATATCCAAAGGTCAAGAAAGTTAGAGATCAAGACAATGCGTGGCTAGAATGTGCAACTACTATTAAGGATGATTCGCCAAGTGAGTTTCATCATGTCTTACATCACACACGACACATGTTATGATATGTGTCATTAAGGATAGCTAGAGGCAAAGTTAAGTCCTCTTACAATTTTGTTTATTATAGTTGCAACTTGAATGCTTGCTATATGCTTACGTGACTATGTGATTTATTGTTACTTGCTTGCATGCTAGATAATATTTATATGTACATGTATGCTACATGCTTTGTGATCATTAGACGCTTTTTCTAAATGCTTATCCATCTTTGGATACAAGCAAATTATTTGGAAAAATAATGGTCTTACCACAACCATTATTTATAACGAATTTCTCGTCAATCAATCACTATAGACGATGCACACTTACTTCACTCTTTGTTTGCTCTCTAATTCTCGTCTATGACTTTTCTTCGAATCTACATGATTGACTTCTAGCCTCTCCGATGCAAGTCTCGTCATTGAATCTCATTTAATGTTTTTACTCCTCCTATTCTCCTGTTTCGACTCAAAATCCACTCTCTATTCAAGCGTATCGAGTCTTTCCCTTTTTCTTTTGTCTCGATTCCACTCCATACCCATTCCTTAGCCTACTCGTGCGTATTGAGTCAATAGCGTGTCTTAAAAATACAAAGAATTATATTTTAAAGTGATTTGGAACCAAAGACCTCTCACAATAACTGAAACAACAAAAATCCTCAAAACTACACAGTTACTGCCGACGGCCCCATAAACAGCCCACGGTCCCTTATTGATAAAGGACCATCCGAGATTGTTTCTATAAATATGCCCTCTCACTCCACTTTTATCAGTATAACAAATCACACACATAGTATGGCAGCTGAGCTTCAGAAAAATAAGGGTTAATCATCACTTATTACCTTAAAAATTAAGTCCAAGATTTCAAGTTCTAAATCACTAAACACCCCTACATACCAAACATCAATTGTAAGTCAAACTCATCTAATTATCTCTTTGAATTACATAATTAGGGTTTATTGTTATCTTGAAATTAGGGATCTTAAGCCTATTATGAAATTAAGTATAGTTAACACTTAAATTCAAATAATTGGTTGGTAATTATATTAATCAAGAGAAATGATTTCATTTAAAATATAACAATTTTCAAAATAAGAGAAAATCATTAACACTTCTTTGAAACATCAAATTCAATTTCACATTGTTTAATACATGTCAAAAACTTTTGTGCTAAATGAAGAGTAAAACATATTATAAACAAAAATGAAGCTCAAAGAAGTATCAACTATAACTTTATGATTTCTTTTATAGGGACATAATGTCACACATATATGACTTTGATCATCTTCGCACCGACACTTATGCTCCTAGAATTTCTCGTGAACCAACAACTCCGGGTAATCACATTCGTTCCTACGTGAATGTTGAAACTCGTCGCTTTCATGAAGGACGAGTTGTTGATCCCTCATTAGCCTATCATAAAGACATTAACACCACCTTTCGTGCCATAGGATTCGATTGCTTGCTTCATATTAATGAGAAAATTTGTCCTCGGTTTTTTTTAGAATTCTTTCGACAAGTTGAAGTCGTACGTAACGAGGATCAATCTTTGTCACTCTGGTTTTGGATTAGGAACTTCAAATTTGTCCTCACTCTTGAGCAATTCGCTCAAATCCTTCGTATCCCTAATCATGGGCAATGCGCCTATACTGAAGATTGGTGTCTTGATTCACTCTACAACTATCGAGAAGAGAACAGTCCTTATTGTTCGTTCATACCTTCTCCGTGGGAACTTGGGAAACTCCTTAGTACTCATAGATACATTCCTTTCATCGACACAACTAGAATTCGCCTGTCAGAAGTTCGTGAAGAGTTGCTCAACTGGGCAATCATCTTGAAAGAAAACACTCTCGGTCTTAAAGGCATTCGTGAGCAACTCCCGGCGTGTTGTGCTCATATGATGTATTGTCTTCATACTCAACAACCCTATAATCTCGCCTACTTCTTTGCCAGGCGAATCACACATCTCAAGGGTAATAGTACTAAATTGATACCCTATGGGATGTTCCTAACTCGTCTTTATCACTACATCATGAACTTTCATCCTTATCTTCGTGGCCCTCAATACTCCCTCTTTGATCCTGTCATGGAACCCATCAATGAGTTCCATATTTCCTCCATCTTTATCTCATCATCATCTGTCGACTATGACATTTATGATGACCCCACACTCGAGAATGAGGAGCAGGCTAAAGTCAAAAATGTAATGCAACAAGAGCAAGTCACAAGCACCATTGACAAGACAACATCTTGAAGTACTACCTAGAATCTTCAAATTTTATGCCTATCTACTATATTGTGTCTTATGTATTTGTACTCTTGGAATTTGTAGACTTTAAATGTATTATGTAACCTATACTTATTGTTGTACTCTAATTTCCTATGATTGTTGACTATGTGAACTAAGGTCTTGATTAGTAGACATGCTCATTTGATTTGTCATGCTTGCTAGTTGAATGATGTTATTTAGGTCATGTACAACATCTTTTATGGGTTAACTTAAGTTTATGCTTATTCTATGAAAGGTAGAAATGAGTTGAATGTGTGCAGGTTGCAGAAATGAGAGACTGGGAAAAACCTGTGAACTCACTGCCGGCGGTCCCTTATCGACCCGGCGGTCCCATAATGATAAGGGACCGTCTGCTATTTAACGGATCGTCCCTATGGGTTCACGGATTTTCTACTGTTTTCTTCTTTCCTGCAATCCTAAGCCTATTGCATGATTATCACCACCTTACCATGTTTAGATAAACATTTTTGAGTGCTTAAAATCTCCTAATGCATGCTTTGCCCAAACCATGACCATGCTTGATTACTTAAACCTTCCTCATCACCCTCAACCTCATCACAACAACCATTTATCTCATCCTCATCACCTACAATGGCCTCATCTTCCACTACCTTGTCAACCACAAAGAAAGAGTTCTGATGAGTGCTCAAACACTCATCATTTTTGGTCAAATCTGAGCTGCAAAACATTTAAAAACACTCAAAAACGCATCAAAATGCAGAAAATATCCAAGGATCATGTTTTATATGTCTCAAATGCAAAATGTTTAAAAACAAAGGAAAAACGAACAAAGTTTGCATAATTGGCATTTTCAGTCCCCCAACTTTCAAAGATTGGCAAAACTAGTCCCTGAAGTTCAAAATTTTGGATTTTTATCATTCAAGGTCCCTAAAATATTCTAAGTTGTCAAAATTGGTCCTTGAATGAATTTTTGGGTAAATGGCAGAAAAGGTCCCTGAACTTTTAGAAAATGTCAAAAATGGTCCTTGGGTATTCAAAGTGGAAAAATAACATTTATGGTCCTTGGGTTATTCAACTTGGCAAGTTTGGTCCTTGTAACAACTTTGGGAAAATTACAATTCAGGCCCTTGGATTTTCAGCTTATTACAAATATGGTCCTTGTGATTTAACATAACCAAACGGACCCTTATGTTTGCATAAACCCCAATCCAACCCAACTAAATAAACAAACCCAACACCCTTTTCTGGCCCATTCCCACCTCAGGCCCATTTACCCTTTTCATAAAAATTCTCCACCCCGTTTATATAATCCCTCCCAGTCAAACCCAAGTCAAACCACCATCTCATCCCTCCTACGTGAACCTGCCACTACCTTCCCCCTCTATGCCTCCACCTCAGCCTCACCTTTCCATGTTCCACCAACTTCCACAAGCTCCAAATTCCATTAATTGCTTCTTTAATATCTCACTCAAAGATAACTTTTTAGCAGTCAAAGGAGAAAAGGCGCCAAAAGATGTTTGAAGGGTCAAGATCATCTCTAAGCTATCCAATGGTCCAAAATCAAGTGGGATTTATTCAGAGGGGTGCACAAACCCTAAAGGTCTCCTATAAAAAAGAAAGGGATGCAAGGAGCAGCGGAGAGTAGTTAACTTAGTTTATTTTTATGTCGTTTTTATAAACTTTAGTTTTCAAGTGTAATTTCCAGTTTCAAATTAGTGTACTAAGTGTTTTTATTGTACTGTGATCATATTTCATCAATCAATTTCAAGTTTCTTTTTGAAATTCACAAAGTGCCATTTTTAGTTAAAATTTTGTTGTAATTTAAATGTTGTTAAGAGTAGTTGTTAAGTGTTCATTTATGCTTACCTAAGGTCGCCAGTAAGCTTTTAAAAGCTTTCAAGTCATTTAAAGCAGTTTAAATTCAGAAATAAAAAATAGTGGAAAATACAAAAAAATTAGTGTAAAAAAAAAATCAGTGTAGAAGGAAGAAGAATTCAAGGAGCTTGGTTGCTTTTGGATGTAATCTGGTTTAGAGTCTCTTGGGAGAAAATAGGTGTGGTTTTAATCTTTGGTTCCATTGTTCTCAGTCTTAACTCATTTGTAAGCCATTTCACCTTTTTAGCATTTCACTGTTTTTATGCTTATTAGCTGTTTTTCTTTGCTTATTTGTGCTTATTTAGTGTTATTTAGTTAAGTTGTAGCCTCAAATTGCATGCTTGTTTGCCTAGAATCCATTATTGCTTAGATTGTCATTTAACTGCCATTTAGCATTTTAGTAGTATTTATGCATTTGTTATTGTTTATATGTATTTTTGTGCTTATATAAGTTTATTGCATCATATTACAACTGTGTGATTCAGATTCATGGTCCAAATCAGTGACATCCTTTGAAATATACTTGGTAGCCTCATATTAAGGGGTGTTTGGTTATGCTTTGTTCTACCAGTTCTTGTTGCTTCTCTACTTGTTTTTCTGCATTGTTAGCTCAATTAGGTCATATTAGAATGAAGTTCATCATAAAATTGCACCCTTGAACCCAAAAAGTCAAAATCCACTGTGAATTCACATTACTTGATCACTATTGGAATTGTTAGTCCTAAATCTCATTCAATCTTTGCAATAGTTGTTCATTTATCTTAATTTAGTCTCTTTACAGCTTATCATCACATTTTCAATCAGTAGGATCAATCAAAAGTTCATATTAGTCAACTTTTCAGTGTAAAGTAAAAAGTCAAAGTCTCAACAAAATTTTTTTTGAATAAACTTTGGAATTTCCTGTAGGGTTCAATATTAGGTTTCTTTCTTAGTGCTCTTAGGATGTTGTAGTTTTCCTTCTTGTGTTCATCATAGTATTTTTCTTTATTTTTATCTCTTTAGCTTTAGTGCTTAATTCATTGCTTTTTGTTGCCTGATTTTCATCAAGCTGCCCTGCTACACAGCTTTTGTTCACATTTCATTGGCATCTAACTTGCTCCTTATTTAGCTTCAGCTTGTGATTATTGGTGTTTTAGAAAGCCCTTCTGGCTAGGTCACTGTGCATGTGCTCATTTTTCATTGTTTTGCTTATTTAAGTGCTTAACTTTGCTTGTCTATTTTGTCTCATCATACCTTTCAACACTGAGTCATCAGTGTTAAGAGTCAACTTCATAAGCTCTTAGAGAGCTTGTCTAAGGAGATTAGCTCCAGATTATTGGTTCTTTGAGAAGCCTATTAAGCTGGCTTGAGGTTTCAATGCTTGTTAGTGGGTTTTTAGCTTTTTTGATGAGTTAGTTCAGGCCTGCTAGTTGCCTAAAAACCTGTTTGGTCTGTGTGCAAATTTGGATTTGCTTATTTCCTATGTGTGGCTTATCCAGTGCTTTTTCTTGAGTGTTTCTGCTTATTTAGAGTATTTATAACTTGTCTTAGCTTATTTTTCATTTGGTACTCAGTTTATGGCTTATTAGAAGCTGTTCATGGTCAAAAAAATCCAAGTTGAGTTTAAATAGCTAAACTGTTGGAAAATTAAGCTCTAGCAGAGCTTATTGGTGATTTCTAAAAAGTTTGTTTTTACAAAAGTTTCATTTTTTCAGTTGTTTAATAGCTTGGTAAAAAGAAAAATTAAAAAACATCATTTTAAGCTAAGTGATAGCTTCTATTTAAGAAGCTTATTGCTTATTAGCTTATTTTCCTTAAGCATTTAGTGTTTTTATAATTTTTATAGGTTCCTGTATTTATTTAATAATTATATAAAAAGTTTCAGATTTTTCTTAGGTTATTTAGTATTTATAATAAATCAATAATAGTTTTAGTAATTAATAAATAGTAATTAATTAATAATAAATACATAAATAGTGTAATAATTATATTTTCAGTTTTAAAATTTGTTTTATAATATTTTAGATTTTTCTAAGTTTTAATTTCACTTATTTAGGATTATTTTACATTTTCTTAATTTTTAGGTAATTATTAAATAGTTTAAAATAGTTTTTAATTAATAATAATTAGTTAATAAGTCTAATAAACATTTTTATTTTTCCAAGAATTTTCTTATGTCATTAGGATTGTAAAAATATAATTTTCATATCCATAGCCCTTTTATTTCTTAAAACTCACGTTTTATTTTGTACGTTTACGTTAATTTAAACTAAACGTACGCGTTTTTAGGTTTTAAACGTTTTTAAGTCGTTTCCTTTTACGTGCTTGTTCATATAGCTTGTTTAAGTTATTTTGTCTCATATTTCTTAGTTTACTCACTCAAAACCCTCTTCCTGTTCAAAATCACCCGATCACAGATCCGTTTTTGTACAATTGCACACCTCGTTGGGATTAAACGACCCAGGAATATTCTATACTCCTTGGTTTAGCATTGGCTCAATTGTTTGACTTTAGTTGACCAAACCTTGGTCAGTTTTAGTTGACTGTTTGAGGCCAATCAAGTTCACAACACAACCACCAAACAAAAGGCCTAAACTCAAAATCATTCGACCTCAAGCAACCTTCATTGACCTCACACTCTATGACTCCACTCCATCTCCTAAGTCACCACCAACATCACCTCAAGCACCAAGTGCACCACTCAAAACGCCATCCACCAATGGTACTTCCCACTCATCATCAAAGCCATCCTCTAGCTCAAAGCCAACCACCTCACCTTTCTCATCATTCATCAAAAACTTGTCACCTTTTCTTACCGAATCTAGTTCGGGTGCTTACACTCCATTCGTGAGTAATCGACCACCATCTCCCACTCACTCCATTTCATCACCAAGAAACCTACATCCTCTTAAAACAAACTCATCAAATCACAACACCACATTACCAAATGGGCCATTGGAAAACATTCCTTCCACACCACCATCATCTCCAACTCTTGGAAATTCACTTCCCTACTACTTTGTCAACAACCACACGGTGGGGTGTGCTTGTTGTTACCATAACTTTCATCTCATCCACTCTCTTCGAGATGAACTACACATCATGTTTGGTCACATTGAGTATCTCATTGCTCAACTAAATGTGCAACCAACTCCCCTTGCATCCATGCCACCATCGGCACCATCTTCGGCTCCACCCTCATCCTCACCATCATCCACTCCACCATCCAACTAGATGTTTTTCAAATGTCTAGTTCAAAAATAATTAAGTGGATGTTATGTCTTGGACCAAGCGTGCAATGGGAGATAATTTGTTGTACTAGTTAATGTTTAAGTGTTGTTGTCTAATGATGTGTTAGTTGTGAAATCATTATGATTATCATTGTATGCTTCTTGGTTGAAATGAATGAATATTTATGTTTTAAGTTATGATAATATGTTGTGATATTGGCCATAGTTAAACATGAAAAAGAACTAAGATTATTCAACCTTAAAAATGGGAAGTTGCTTAAATCACAACACATCTGCCGACCAGGAAACCTACTGGTGGCGGTCCTTTAAAGGGTTGGCGGTCCCGTAAACAGGTATGAACAAACTTTATATAAAGACATGTTATGTAAAGTTACGGTTAATAAGTTTTTAACCGAGGAAACTCGTTACTTCTACGATGCTTCTACAACGTCACTTCAGGTATGAACAAACTTTATACCGTCATTAGTTTGGTGATCAAAGAAGTTTTTATTTTCTTATAAACTTACATTTTTAAGTTAGACAAAACATTTTCACAAAAGTATTTTTGTGTTTTTAAAGAAATGTTCTATTAAGAAAATATATTCAAATTCAAACTTATAACAGCTAGTTTCCCCCCCAAAATAGTTGAAACTTCACCAGATAAGTTTTCACCACGTCAGGAAAAAAATGGGAGCGTTTTGTCGGGACGGTCCCTTAAAGGGGTCGACGGTCCCTTAGCGATAAAGGTCCGTCACCTATTTACGGGACAGTCTGGTTTGTCCTGTCGTCTATAAATACTGAACTGTTACACTTCAGAAAAAAAGGTTTTTCACACACAAAACTTTCTGTTTTTATTTTCCCTTTAGTCTTTGATCACTATAACATGTCGGTATATGTTTATAAGTGATTTCCTCTTCCATCAAGTGCAAGAGAAGAACTCTCGACGTCAATGAAGTCTCGAGATGTTATAGGTGTCTACACACAAACGTAACAAGTGTTACGGTGATAGGTTCTGTAAATTATGTCATTGTTTTCCGACTTGTGTGTGAGTCGAGGATGGGGATATTTGTGTGAACTTGGATGGTGATGTAGATCCAAGAAGTCTTGTAACTAGATTAGTTCATGTATTGGTGTGAGGAGAATGATGTCCTAGTATGTAGGTTAGGATTTAGTAGAGTTGTTATGTAAAGACTTGGATCGAGGGATGATCCAAGTGTGTCATGTGTGAAGGCTTGGTTCGGGTGAAGAACCAAGTGTGTCAAAGTATGAAGGCTTGGTTCGGGTGAAGAACCAAGTGTGTCAAAGTGTGAAGGCTTGGTTCAGGTGAAGAACCAAGTGTGTCAACTATGTGAAGGCTTGGATCGGGTGAAGATTCAAGATGGGCAAGAGTGCTTGTTCGTGTGGCCACGTGGGCCTTGGAGTAGATTGGTTCTAGCTACGATTAGAACTCGACATTATGCTTAGTGTCGTTAAGCCTTGTGTATGCATGTGTACGGATTGCTCCGCCTGAGGGAGTGTGTTGATATAGTGATTGATAACTCTCGAGTGTGGTACTCGGGGAGTGGAGTAGAACGGAGAGTGAGCTTCGTGCCGAACCACTATAAATCGCCGCGTCCCTTTGGTTGTGTTCTTTCCTTTCTCTTTACTTTACTTGTTTACTTATGCATGTTAGTAGTCAAATTGATATCACATAACAAGTAGAATTCAATAAGTTTGCAAAAGAATATTAACCGGACCTAAAAAACGGCGAAACCTTTTAACAACTAAAAAGAAACGGTGAAACTATTCAATCCCCCCTTCTAGTTTCTATAGAAGAGTAGGTGGAGTTACCGTACCCGGGTTGGGGGACCAACGCCAAGTTGACACAAGTCTATCGTCGGATTATGAAAAGTCGAGGTTGTCAGTTGGTACATTTGGAACTACCAATGGTACTGAAGTGACAGGTGGGACAACTGACGAAGTAGTGTCTTCAACCTCAAGTTCTGAAAAGGAGGTGGTGTGATGCGGGGATGTAGACATGGTACTGTAATAACCCAATTAATAGTAACATAAGTTGCTAATCTATCATTTAGTATATAATTCATAATGTAATATTAGCAACATTTCTAATCAAATGTTGTAGTTAAGTGGCATGGAGGGCTCAAGGTGGTGTGGTGTAACTGGTCCATTTGAAAAGTGTAGTTATAGTCCAGTGTTTCAAAATACACTTGGTTCTCTATAACTAGGGCTCTGATGCCAATATGTAACACTCCTAAAATTTGATTTTTAACAGCGAAAGACTAATTTGGGTGTTACGTAGAGGATCACAACCATAATCATAGAAAACAACTCAAAGAGACGTTTTGAAATTCATATTATTGAATTTAAATGCAAGGATGTTTGATAGTTGAATACATCACATTAAGTTTTTGAAAGTGACTGTTTAATTTATTTGTTACACCACTGATACAAGGTCAATTGCCCACTCCATGCCTCTAGAGCTTGCTTTAGTTACCTGAGATAAACATGCTAAAAAGTCAACAAAATTGTTGAGTGAATCCATAGTGTTTATGTTTGAAATTAGTTGAACGCAATCAAAGTATTTCAGAAGTAAATCAGTTATGTGGTTTCGTATGCGTATTGCCATAAGTCTCATGAACTCAACTTTAACAGGTGTGTGTCATCATAATGACATCAGTACCATATAAATGGGCCCTTAGGTAGGAGTTTGCCATTGCTCCTAGGATCTCAAATAAAGTGCATTTGTCTATCAATCCGGCTAGCACCAAGGCTATCTATCCGGCTAGAACAAATGGGCCGGTCAAGCACCAATAGATCTATTCACAGTATTCACGTTCACTCGCAAGTGACTAAGGTTCATGATAGAAGGGACTTTCAAGATAAAGTGGCACAGTTGGTCTTATGCAATAATCAAGTTGGCATACATAAAGTGAAATATTTGTGTTCAAAAAGTGTAGCATGTATCCCCCCACATAGTTGTAAAATATGTAAAAAGTGGGACTATAGACTCACCTCAGATGAGTGTGTGAATGTAGGCAAATAAGTATATCCAATGCAACTAGTGAACGACTCCAACACGCAACCTGGATAATATGAGAAACCTCAGTTTCGTGTGGTGTAGGTGGTTTGTGGTTGTGTATAATGCTTGAAGTTTAAAAACAATATTATATATAATATCATCTTGCTTTTATGTGTGACGATGATAAGTCGTGCCCAACTTATAGAGATGTGTTACCATTTCATGGTAAGGTGTTCTAGTTGTGTGATTGGTTATTATGTACTATGATCTTTGTCAAAGTTACTCAATAACCCTTAAAGTTTCCAGAGGTTAACACTTTAAACCTTAATAGTGAAATTTACAATTTCAGTCCTTGAACTTTGTGAAAATGACATATTTGGCATAATATGTGAAAAGTGATCTTTTGTTATCTAGTTAATTCTCATATATTAACTTTTAGCCCTTGTAGTTATCAAAATAACCATTTTACCCAAGTTTGTGAAATTACAAGTTTAGCCCTTATACTTTCAAAGTTGACACTTTTAGTCCTTGTGAAAAGTATATTTGCATTTTTAGTACTCACATTATCAAAGTAGTCAAAAAATGACAATAATATTCTGAATATACTATTTTTACATCATGTTTGCAGAATTACATTTTTGGTCCTTGTAGTTTACAAACTTTGCAACACTAGTCCTTTATGTATAAAATGTTCATTTTTAATCCTTATACCTCCAAATTTACACAAGTGACCCAAAATAGTTTATATTTATTGTTGGTAACCTCAAGTTACAAAATTTATAGTTTTAACCCATAGTTTCCATAGTTAACAGTTTTCGTCCTTTTACTTTATACCTTTTTGCATTTTTAGTCCAAAATACCATTTTAGCTTATGACCTCATTCCAGTTAGCTTATTATGTTCCCAGAAGCTTAGAAAAACTTGTCTGTGCTTATCAGTTGGCTTATATTACCTTAAAGCTTATTGTGAGCTTATTGGGCCAAGTTAACTGTTAGGCCCATTAGTGTGTGTGAGGGTCCAATAGACCAGGGGTTTTGTGGGCTCGTTTATGGGCTTAAGATAAGTCTATTTCAATTTTCAAAACTGCTTATACACTGCTTATTCTCAAACTGCTTATTATAGTGCTATTGGGCCTAACTTGGACTGTTAAGGCCCAATAGGTGTTCTGTGGGCCTAATGGGCTTCCAACTGGTTTTAGTGGCTCATGGGCCTATGTTGGGCCATTCCAAAGTGAGGGGTGTGCTGTCGAGCCATGGAACAAGCCACAATAGTTTAAGGTTTTGTTGGGCTTGTGAGTTTGGTTGGCCCATTAAGGGTTTAAAGGTGATCCTTGTGTTGTTATTGGGCTAGCTCTCATGGGCTAGGGTTGTGCGGGGCCCAGTAAGCATTGTTGGCTTAGTTTGGTCATGTGGGGCCTAATCTGAGCATTGTGGGTCCCACTGAGCTGTAATTTAGTTTATCTTGGCATTATAGGGCCCACTAAGGTGTAATGCACTTTATGTTTGCATTATGGGGCCCACTGAGGTGTAATTCATTTATGTAGGTGTTGTGGGTCCTATTGTGAGTAAAATAGGTCATGTTGGTGTTGTGGGGCCCACTGAGAGAAATGTGGGTCCCATAGGGGGTTGTGAGTGCAAAGTGTTGTATAAGTGATCAAAATGATCCATAGTTATCTTGTGCCCCTTTCCAGGTTTGTGGCTTGCATGTGAGCTCGTTCTAGATAAGTGTGAATCACATAGCATGTATTGATTCAGTGTTGCATAGTGTAAGTAAAAGTTTAAAATTTTTCCTAAAAATGGGTGCATGAACAGTAACATACAATTACTTCATGTTTAGTGTTTGCTAATAACTGGGGTTTTTCACAGGATATTACAGTATCTACCCGTCATTCAAATTTTGTCCCGGAATTTAAGTTTGTGTGGTGTCATGTGTGTTCTCTGAGAACAAGTGTGGGTATTGGCGCGAATTTTGTCCTCACGTTCCCAAGTGTACTCGGGCCCTCTTTGTGAGTTCCATCGAACTTTGACGATGGGGATACGGCTGTGTTTCAGTCGTTTCACTTCCCGGTCCATAATCTCTATGGGTTCTTCCGTGAAGGCAAGTTTGTCATCAAGCTGAATCTCTTTCAGCGGTATCACCAGTGTCTCATCAGATAGACATTTCTTTAGGTTTGACACGTGAAATACGTCGTGTACCCGGCTGAGCTCTTCTGGAAGCTCAAGTTTATAAGCCACCAGACCAATCCTTTCTAGGATCTTGAATGGTCCGATGTATCGGGGGTTTAGTTTGCCGCGCTTTCCAAAGCGGACGGTTCCCTTCCAGGGAGATAATTTCAACATAACTCTGTCTCAAACCTGGAATTCCATCGGCTTCTGCCTAACGTCAGCATAGCTTTTCTGCCTATCTCTGGCAGCTTGCAGACGTTGTCTGATTTTAACGATCTTTTCAGTGGTTTCAAGGATTAACTCAGGTCCAGTGATTTGGGCTTCTCTAATCTCGGCCCAACAAACAGGAGATCTGCACTTTCGGCCATAAAGTGCTTCGAATGGTGCCGCCTTAATGCTGGCATGATAACTGTTGTTATATGAAAATTCAGCCAAAGGTAAGTGTTTATTCCATCCTTCACCGAAATAAATCACACATGCCCGCAGCATGTCTTCTAGCATGTGTATCATTCTCTCGCTTTGCCCGTCAGTCTGCGGATGGTATGCGGTGCTCATATCTAAGCGGGTGCCCAATACTTTTTGCAGTGATTGCCAAAAGTTTGAGGTGAAACGACTATCTCTATCAGAGATAATTGAGATAGGTACCCCATGTCGAGCCACTATTTCCTTTAGGTATAACTGTGCGAGTGTGCTTACCTCATCGGTTTCCCGAATGGGTAAGAAATGAGCGGATTTTGTGAGTCGGTCAACGATGACCCAAATGGTGTCTAAACCGATGGATGTTTTCGAAAGTTTAGTGATAAAATCCATGATGATCCGTTCCCATTTCCAGATAGGAAGATCGGGTTGGGTGAGTAATCCAGATGGTCTCTGGCATTCTGCCTTGACTCTCGAACATGTTAAACACTTTCCGACATACTCAGCAATGTCGGCCTTCATGTTCGGCCAACAATATAGTTTCTTAAGGTCCTGGTACATCTTGTTGGAACCAAGGTGAATTGAGTACTTGGATTTGTGCGACTCATGCATGATGAGGTCTCGAATACCTCTATGATGTGGGATCCAACTTCTTTCTCTGAAACATAGAGTTCCATCGGCTCGCTTCATGAAGCCGTTTTTACTTTCTGGCATGCCATAAATTTTTTCATGAGGTCTGTTCTCTTCTTTAAGAGCCTCAGATTGTGCTTGTAAGATCTGTGCGGGTAGCGGTGAGCAAATCGTCATTCCTAATGATCGTACTCGGAGGGGTTTAATACGCTCTTTCCGGCTTAAGGCATCGGCCACAACATTGGCTTTTCTGGGGTGGTAGCAAATTTCGCAATCATAATCACTAAGTACTTCTAGCCATCTTCGTTGCCTCATGTTTAGTTCCTTCTGGTCAAGGATGTGTTGTAGGCTCTTTTGGTCGGTGTACACTGTACACTTGGTACCGTAGAGGTAATGTCTTCATATTTTAAGAGCAAAAACTACTGCTCCAAACTCAAGGTCATGCGTCATTAGTTTTCCTCATTTTTTTTAAGTTGTCGAGAAGCGTATGCTATGACTTTGTTCTGTTGCATCAGCACGACACCTAAGCCGTGGTGTGATGTGTCACAATAGACTACAAATCCATCATTTCCCTTAGGTAGTGCTAGTATAGGGGCTTCACAAAGCTTATGCTTTATGAGTTGAAAAGCCGTCTCTTGTTTCTCTCCCCACTCATACTTCTTATTTTTCTGCGTCAATTCCGTTAAGGGCTTTGCAATCTTGGAGAAATTCTCGATAAATCTCCTATAATATCCGGTAAGTCCTAAGAATTGTCTAATTTCTGTAGGGTTTGTAGGGGATGACCATTCCTTGACAGCCTTAATCTTGGCTGGGTCCACATGAATGCCTTTGCTATCGATGACATGTCCAAGGAATTGCACGCTTGGGATCCAAAACTCACATTTGGAGAACTTGGCGTACAATTGTTCTGCCTTGAGTAGCTCTAATACAGCCTTCAGGTGTTCAGCGTGTTCTTCTTGGTTGCGTGAGTAGATGAGGAGTCATCTATGAACACAATCACGAACTTATCTAAGTATGGTTTGCATACTCGATTCATTAAGTCCATGAATACTGCGGGTGCGTTTGTTAAACCAAACGGCATCACTTGAAATTCATAGTGTCCATAATGTGTTCTGAAAGCGGTCTTCGGAATATCTTCTTCCCGAACTCTTAGTTGGTGATATCCTGGCCTCAAATCAATCTTCGAGTATACACTCGACCCTTGCAATTGATCAAATAAGTCATCGATTCGGGGTAGTGGGTATCTATTCATCACAGTCAGCTTGTTTAATTCTCTATAATCGATGCACATTCGAAATGAACCATCCTTCTTCTTAACAAACAATACTGGAGCTCCCAAGGGTGAGGAACTTGGGCGAATGAATCCTTTATCCGACAGCTCTTTTAGTTGTTCGAATAACTCTTGCATCTCTGAGGGTGCTAATCGGTATGGTGCTTTTACTATTGGTGCCGCTCCTGGCACTAAGTCGATCTGAAACTCGACTTGCCGAACAGGTGGAAGACCAGGTAGGCCTTCGGGAAATACTTCAGGAAAATCTTTCACTACAGGTACGTCCTCAAGTCGCTTCTTTTCCGACTTATCCTCGGTTATTTGTACCATAAACACTTGACATCCGTCGTTTATGTACTTCACCATTCTAATGAATGAGATGATTCCAAATCGGATCTTACTACGGTCACCTTGGACAACAAGGGTTTTTCCTTTTAGAGGGATGTGAACTGTTTTCTCATCACAAACTATCCTGGCATGGTGTTTGGATAAACAATCCATCCCAACAACGATGTCGAAACTACCGAGTTGAATGGGCATTAAATTGATAAGGAAAGGTTGGCTTTGTAAGGTTATGTTACAACTTATGAGGACGGTGTTAGTGCCTATTAAAGTTCCATTCGCTATCTTGATTTCGTAGGTGGTATCTAACCTAGTCGGGGCAATGTTTAGCAATGAAGCAAATGTAGTAGATATGAAACTTTTATCGGCACCAGAATCAAATAAAACTCTTGCACTATGCTGATTAATTAAAAACGTACCTGTGACAACGTCAGGGTTCCTTGGTGCATCTCCATCTCCTAACACATACACTCTTCCACGTGCGGGGTTGCCAGGATTCCTGTTAGTGCATTGACTCTTAAAATGCCTGTTTTCTCCACAACGGTGACATACTGCAGTCACTGGTTGCAAGTTTGCTCCAGATGCTTTGCAATCAACAGTCTTGTGTCCTACCCTCTGACACCTTTCACACTTGATAGTGCAGGGTCCCATGTGGTGCAGCTTGCACATGTTGCACAGAGGTTTGTTACCTGCATAACTGGTGCAGCAACATATGCCTTGGCAGCTTCCTGCTTGTAGTTCTTTCTGCGGTTATGAGCGTTGCGGCTCTGATGATAGCGGTGGTTACATTCATTACCAGCATACCTACTGCTGCCATGCGAGGTAATTTTCCTATCATCATTCTTTCGCTTGTGTTTGTTACGCTCCGCGGTGGACTTCCGCTTAATTTCTCGGTCTAGTAGCTTTTGAGCAATTGTCATTGCTTCATCAAGAGTTGCGGGTTTCGAAGCGGTAACGTTTCCTTCGATACTTGGAGGTAACCCTTCAATGTACTTTTCCAGGGTTTTGTCCAAATCAAGCACAATGCAGCTAGTTCCTAAAATCGGCGGTTGTACTCTCAGCTCAACTCCTTTCACCACTAAGTTGTGGAACTCATCCTCCAACTCCTTGATTTCAGCCCTTGAACAGTATTTCTTAAGGATTTTCTGCTTGAATTCATTCCAAGGGATCTGATAAGCCTCTTCAGTTCCCATGTCTTGAACTGTGGCATTCTACCATGATTGGGCTTCATCCAACAGGGTTCCTGTTGCATATGTTACCTTGCAGTTCTCTCGGCAACCACTTCTCATAAACACAGTCTCGGAATGTTCAAACCAATGGGCAAGAGCAGTAGCCCCTTCAGTACCTTTGTAGTAGGTTGGTTTACAGCTCATGAAATCCTTGTATGTGCACTTTTGTGGGATAATAGCCGTTGTTTCTTCAGCAGTTCCATTGACACTGCTGGAACGGTTCACTGGTTGGGGTTGGTTTTCGAGTGCAGCAGCCAGGCCATCACCAATCATTTTCTGGATATCTTCCGGGGTCAAGGCTAAGATTGATCCTGGTGCTGAAGTAGGAGTTGGTGTTGTGTTGGGGTTGGCTGTGGTGAGGCAGCCACTCTTCTTGTGCGAGGCATTTTCTGTTATTATCATCAGAAACATAAGTTTAGTTTTCCCACGCTAGAAACAGTACCTGACGGCGTCAGATGTCACAAGGTAACGCCGTAATTTATGAATCAAAAGGAGGATAACTATTGCACTTGACGCTCCAGAAAACCTTATGTGAAATTACACGTGACGGTGTAACGTTTAATTTCATGTAGGCCGTCACGTGTTACCACAAAGAGACACGGCCCAGAAGACAATCACAAGAGACGGCGTCAAGAAGCTGGATTGGGCGACAAGAAACCCTAAGGACGGCGAGATGACGGCGTCAGGACCCATAACCTGACGCCGTCACCTTTGTAACTCTATATATAGATTTAGATTTTTCATTCAAAGGGTGGAACATTTGTGCAACAAATCCTAGCCGAATTTTACAGCTATTGTAAGGGTTTCATACCCTTCTTTCATCCATGTTCAATTGAAGATAAGTTAATCTTTTAATCATTCAATATGTCTATGTGTTGTTGGATTATCTTTTATACTTGTCTTTCGTTTAACATGCTAGCTTAGGTTTTTTAGTGTTTGCTTAGATCTAATGAAACCTAGCTATTAATTATTGATTGTTGGTTTGTTTGATTGTATTGGCTGACTGATTTCGCGTTAGGCTCGAGAAAACTGCTCAACCTCCTATATGGTAATCGACTTGAACGTCTTGAGAAACGTATTCGGCTGTGTACACCGATGTTATTGGTTGTTTTTAATGCAGAAGTGACTATTGAGGAGGCAATGATAGGATATTAAACGTGTTGTTTGATTGTTTGAAAATCAATATATAATATTATCAATTAAGTCCAAGGAAATCCGAATGAAATACAGATGACCCGAGTCGTAGTCCGTGTGAAGGGTGAATGGAATCGTGGTTAACGATTCGTGAAATCGTGTATTGAAAAGTGATAAAAGTGAAATATGTGATTATTAAGCTACAAGTTAACTAAAAACAAGCAATTACAGCAAGTAAAGCATAGAGTACAAGCAACTAAAGCACAAGTGATAAAAACATAAACGCGATCTAAGAAAAGTAAATAAAACGTCTACCTAACAAATTAAAATGCAAATTCTAAGCTAGACTAAACCTACGGGCTCAAAAGAAATTTTTACAACTTTAAAATGATAAAAGAAAATTTCAAGAAAAAGTTTTTTTTATTTATTTATTAAGAATTAAAAACTATTTTTGTATTTTTATCTAATAAAAGAAAATTAAACTAATTATGAAATAAAAGATTTAATCTGCTAATTAAATTTTGAAAAATCTTAATAAACCAAAAATTAATTTTAAAAATGAAATGAAAATTATTTTTGTCTTTTTGTAATTTATTTTGAAATTAAAATGATTAAAAATGATTAAAAACAAATAAAAATGAAAAAGAAATATCAAAAGTACTTGGAAAAATATGAAAACTTCCTGGAAAATCTAAAATATTATTTGAAATATAGGAAAAATAGAAAAAGTAGTAAATAAGCTGAAAAAGTGCTTATGTCTAAAAAGCAGTTAGGATAAATGCTTATTAATAAGCACTTTTTACCAAAATGTCTAAAAACTTTTGCAGAAGGTTTATAATACTCAATCAAGCTAAAATAAACTCAAATCAGACCAAGAAGTACACAGAATCACTCAAATGGAGCAAAAAGCAGTTAACAATAAGCACTTAGGATAAACATATGTAAGCATGAATAAGCCAGAGGCTCAGGGACCATGTAAAACCCTTAAGCAACCTTAAAACTACTCTAAATACTCAGAAAAACTCAATCAATATGCCAATTAGCACAAAATAAGTTTCCAAATACTCAACAGAAAGAGTGGTCAAAACAGATACTAGCAGCCCTAAATTAAGTAGTTTAATAAGCTCCTAAGTGGAAATTTAAGGGGGCAAAATCAAAACTATACTACTGACTATCTAGAAATCACAAAAGCCCTAACTCTAAAGCAGCAATTGAACTTTAATTATAGCCTAAATCAGATCCTGTTAGAACACTATTACCTGAAGAACAGTTCAAGTAAGCAACTTGTAGATCAAATTTAGATGCCTAAATGTTTATGGAAATATTTGAAGTTGATAAAAGATGCAGTTTGGATTATAAACTTTAACCAGAAGCAATTTCAAACAATCTGCATAACATTTAGTGCTTCAAAATTGATCCTTAAGTTGACTGTTAAGGCAGATTAAAAAACAATGTTGACTTTTTGAGTAAACAATTAAGTTGACTAAAACCAATTTCTGCTTATCAAGTTTTGTCCTAGATGAACTAATAAGCTGATGTAACACTGATTTAAGCTAACTTACACTATTATGCATCTATCTCTTTGATTATGCTAACTAATTTTCATCTATGCAAGCAGTTTTCAAAATATAAACCTAAGTTGACTATCTAAAGAATAAACCTACTGTTTTATTGTTTCAACTAACCTAACTATGTTTAACTAAGCTACTGATGCAGAACAAACAATAATTAAACAACAATAACACTACAAGTAAAGCAGATCCAAACACCCATAAACTAATCAGTTATGAACTTTTGTGAAGTAATTATGAGTTTTAAGCCATGAGATCACAAATTTAGTTCATATAATGATGAAATTGACTGATATCAGTACAAAAACACAGTCTATAACAACAACTTACAACGTGAACACAATTATGCAGTTTACGCAAATTCCAAATAGTTATACTGAATTATGATACAAATGATGAACTAACTACCAATCCACCAAATCATCACATATACTGATGCTAAGGAATGATTGAAGCTCAGAACACAAATGGTAACAACAAATCACCACAAATCAAGTATTATTCAGTAACTCACAATTAGGCAGTTATGAAACTAAAACTTATTCTTAAACATCCAATAGCAGAACATACACACTAATAAGACTACAATTGTTATAACCAAGAAACACCTTCCGGGGGTCGAGGTTGATCGAAATACATGATTATTCTAGAGAGAGAAAGTAGAGAGAGAAAGGTGGAGAATACTATGTGTTTATTATATTGATAAATGAATGAAGCTTACACACTTTCCCACACCCCTCATGGAGAGTCATGAGGGGTATTTATAGGCTCATCACACTACATGTTTGCCTAATGTACATAAGTAGTCCCTATGGGTGGAATTTACTACATATCTAGTCCATTTCACTTGTGTGACGTTATCTTTATAAAAAAGCAAGGCTAACAACAATCAACTAAATCAAGCATAAACAGCCAGATCTAAGCTAAACTAACAGAAGCTACACTACTATATTATAAAATCCTAATAAGAACTGAAAAATGGAATTTGGATCTTACAGTTATATCCTCAGCTAAGTAGAGGACTCACTTGAACCTGGCCTATCTTTAGATAGGCTCAACCACTCCACAGCAACCATAACCTATCATATTTAACCCAAATTCTTCACCATGGCTTCTGTTTGACTTTCGTTGACCACAAGAGATCTTAATGTCATTACATTGCGTGAGAACACGACAATACCTTAGTCTGGGGGATTTTGGTATGTGTTATTTCACATACCTTTTCTTTACCAAAAACCCAACCAATGAGACCAAAAACTAACCAATTATGCCAAATATGTTGTTTTTTGAGTTTGTGATTGTGTAGGTACGGATATTTCACAATTGGACATAAAATCAAGAAAAACGATCAAAAACGAGCACGAGAGTGGAATGAGTGTTGAAAGTCAAAGCTGGGAATCCAAAAGTCAAATCAGAGCTCAGAATGTCAAAGAAAGTCCTTGAAGATTCATAAAGTTTCAAGAATAGTCCCTGATCAAAGTTTGGAGAAATGACAAATCTAGTCCCTCATTTTTCAAAAGTTGTCACATTTAGTCCCTTGAAGAAATATTATGAAGAAATGACAACAGAGATCCTTGAAGAATTGAAGATTGTCAAAAGAAGCCCTTAGATCACATTTATGGAACTTGGCAGAAGAGGTCCTTTCATTTTCAGATTTAACACTTATGGTCCCTGTAAATTTCATTTGCCAAATTCTTTTTATCTACAAACAAGCCTGGTCCTATAATCTAATCCAATAACCCATAAGCCTTTAAACCACAGGCCCAAATAAATAAACCCNCAGAGATCCTTGAGAGAATTGAAGATTGTCAAAAGAAGCCCTTAGATCACATTTATGGAACTTGCAGAAGAGGTCCTTTCATTTTCAGATTTAACACTTATGGTCCCTGTAAATTTCATTTGGCCAAATTCTTTTTATCTACAACAAGCCTGGTCCTATAATCTAATCCAATAACCATAAGCCTTTAAACCACAGGCCCAAATAAAATAAACTCGAGCCCACCCATTTAACACTCGGTCAAACCGATATTAACCACGGGTCAACATAATAAAAAAATAATTTACCCACCTTCCCCGCCCCCCCCCCAATTTAACCCCAACCCAGTCCATAAGAACCCTAATTTCTTTACCCCATACAATTACAGAGAGTAAGGGCAATTAAGTCTAATCATTGGCTTCTAGAAGGTGTCAGAGCGTTTCAGAAGCAAAGAAACCAAAGGAATGAAATGTGGCAGCTCCTCATTGGATGAGACACCTCATCATGAGTGATCCAAGGGCTATGATCATTGGGATTGATTTAGATGGCTTGGATTAGCTCAGAGAAAGCACACTAGCACACGATTGCCAGCGTGGACTCCTCACCCCTCACCTTCACTTTCGGCCTAAATATTGAGCTTATTTTCCTTTCATTTTGGAAGTAGATTTAGTGTAACGTTACTCTGCCAAAATGTATACTTAGTTTTGTAATTTTCATTCAATCTTTTGTAAACCTTCCGTAGTTATAATAAAATCTCAGTTTCATTTTCATAATATTCTGTTCTCTTATTCGTTTTAATTAGTTTTATTGTAATCAGTGGTTTAAAAAGCTCATTTCTGTTTCATTCAGCTTCACAGAAGCTTAATTCAGCTTTTCTAAAGAAGTTTTACTCTTACTTGTTCTCAAAATTATAAAAACATAAAAATTCAGAAAATATGAAAAATAAAAAATGTTTTCATCTACTTAATTCAGCTTGTATACAAGCTCTTTTACTTAGTTTTAAACTCACATTAGCTTACCTAGCTTTTTGAAGCCTATTGTAGCTTAGCATATTCAGAATCTCTAAGATCATAATGCTTTTGAGATAAATAATTTCAAAACCTCTTTTTACTAACTTTGAAAAGTAGCAAGAACGTTCAAAAGAGATTTCAAAATCATTTATTCCTGAAAATGCCCCGTTATCCCATTTTATTCCTCATACTAACTTTACACTAATATTTTTGTATTTTTCAATTTATTCTTGTGACGGTATGTTAACTTTCATTGTTTTACAATAACTTTTAGGGTCATAGAGTAGGAACACGACTCATGGAGAAGTGACCATACGGATAAAATTCATCATCCTTGATTTTTCACGAGCTCCCAAACTAAGCTTATAAACGAGATCACAGCCTACTTAGAAATTAGATGCCAACACTACTCATGGAAGTTACTTGTGAAATAACCTCTGGCTCCCATTACTTAATGTATTTAGATTTTTTTTACTTACGTTGAGAAATGAATTGCTTTATATTTTCTCATTTCGATATATTTTTATCCGATAAAGATACCAAGTTTAGACGCTAAGTAGTTATTCATCTTCTCTCAAGAACCATTGCGTTAAAAATGAGGTCCACATCAAGGATTTAGGATACACATGAACTCAATATATAAGTTAAGGAGTACTACACATGCACCTCATGTGACTAGTCTAGGACCATCCACATGCACATCACGCGCCATCAACTTATCTTATCAACTTAAGCACTTAACGTTCATCCACATACATAACTTTCCTAACCTTTTTTTTCTCTATACTTTATTTCTTCTTTTTTTTTCTTTTTTTTCTTTTTTTTCTTTTTTCACAACATACTTTTATTCATGGAACTTTACGGGTAGTTCCAAAACCTCATACATAACTACAAATCCGAATACTACAACACTTTTTGATTTTATTTATTTTTTTATGTATCCTTGATGTGTACCCAATTTTTAAAGCAAAGATTATTTTAAGAAGATAAAGAATTTCGCCAAAACCTAAATACCTTTAATTAACCTAGAACATCTATTATAAGGGTGAAACAATCTGATGGGAGAAAAAGGCCACAAGTACCTTCGATGAGCTCTAAAGAGAACCAACTACTCCACGTTTAGCATCTAACTTCTAAATAAACTCTATCATCTCTCGTTCTTCGTACATTTAAAAATCTCAAATAATGAAATTCGCGAATACTTAGCTGATAATCAGCCATGCATATATAAAGTCAAATACAGGAACTTGCAAACTCTTAGAAAAGAATTCGCGTTTTCTAGCTCCTTGTGTAAAAGACTAGCGGAAGCTTTTAAGCCATGCATTTCTAAAGTCAAGTACGGGAACTTGCAGATTCTTAAGAAAGAATTCACATTTTATAGCTCCCTGTGTACAAAACTAGCACAAGCTTATATGATTATCATTGGTTAAGGGAACAAGCTAGGTCTCAACATGCCCGATCAAGTCAAAATTTTATTCCTACTCTCGCCATCTGGAAAGTCAATATGGTGTCATAACAGTTATTATATTTTTCATAATTTTTCAATTTTTTCTCATTTTTTGTGCTTTTTCACAAAATTTTCATCATTTTTTTCTTTGAATTTTTTCAATTTTTTTTTAATTTTATAGGAAAAACGGGGTTGCGAGAGTAAACGACAAAGGTGAAAGTGCAAGGTCAAATCGAATTGAAGATTCACCCCCCAGACTAAAGATAAACATTGTCCTCAATGTTGATCCCAGTTGAGCAACTGATCTAGAATTACTATCTTAGATAAACCAAGACAATAATGTATAGAAGCTGACTTGTATGTAACCTTAATCACTATGCGGAATATAGTAATTAACTTAAGAAGAACACGAACA
>LBNU01036714.1:170003-180298 GCA_014162995.1 Artemisia annua | reverse complement strand
TACAAGGGACGGTCCCGTAAACAGGGGAACGGTCCCTTAATGATAAAGGACCTCCAGTCCTTTAAAGGACCGCCACCAGTAGGTTTCCTGGTTGGTAGTTGTGTTGTGATTTAAACACCTTCTCATTTTTAATGTTGAGTAATTTTAGTCCATTTTCATGTTTAACTATGACCAATACCACAAACTATTATCATAACTTAAAACATAACATTTATTCATTTTAAGCATAAGAAGCATACAATATCATTCATACAAGATCAACCATAGGAAATACATCACTAAAACAACACTAAACAACAATACTAATCATTTAACTAGTACAACTAATTATCTCCCATTGCATGGTTGGTCCAAAACATAACATCCACTTAATTATTCTTGAACTAGACATTCGAAAAACATCTAGTTGGATGGTGGTGTGGATGATGGTGAGGATGAATGTGGAACCGAAGGTGTTGCCGATGGTGGCATGGAAGCAAAAGAAGTTGGTTGCACATTTTGTTGAGCAATGAGATACTCAATGGGACCAAACATGATGTGTAGTTCATCTCGAAGAGAGTGGATGAGATGAGAGTTATGGTAGCAACAAGCACACCCCACCATGTGGTTGCTAAAAAACTAGCACCTCACAAATAGTGTTTGGATACTCTCATCTCTCAGGTGTTATAAACCTATATATCACTAATGGAAATGGAAAAATATCACTCACTACCTGTCATAGCAAATAGATTACCATAGGCTTGGGAAAGGATAAAAAACCTCCTCCACTAGGCGTAAGCACCTAAGATAAACTATCAAAGAATGCATACAAGGAAGGCTAAGGCGATTTGGGTGTACATTTAGGAGTGGATTGTTAACAAATTCTTCCTTTAAGTAAAATGCTTAAAGTTAGAAACGAAAAAAAGATAGGCTCTGAGGGGTGTACTAGGGGTATCGTGTACTAAAAATGACTACATCGCTATGACTCCGGGCTATCCAAAAGGGTAGTCGCTCTGGGATTAGTCGGCTCGCAATGTCGAGTCAGAACCCAGGTAAAAAAAAATGAGTACATCGCTAAGGTGTGAGAAAATTACTTGAACAATGAAGCCAATGTATTTATAATACAGGTGTAAAACAAGGGTTATCCTAATGCCTCTTATCATGTAGTAAATCCTAACTACACGAATGTAGTCTCACTAGCAGTCTCGGGATGAATCACTAACGTAAGTTCTAGTATCTAAGTACTACCGGTACACTCGTAAGCATCAACAATGAATGCTTTTTCCTAAAGATCTAGGGGCGAACCTCACATTTTTAGGGTGGAAATTTTTTAGTGGTATGGTTTTTGTGCTAGTCATATAACTCCTATCCATAACACGCTTATTAAGACTAAAGTTTCACTCCTATATGTTGCAAAAAATTTTAAATTTGGTGCTAAAATTGCCCTAGCAAGTATTTCTCTTAGCTTTATTACCCATTCGCTATTAAACAAAACAAAAATCAAGTGGAGTTATAGTTTCTAAGGCATCCCCATTTACCCTCCCTACACTTGAATCGAACATTGTCCCCAATGTTCTAAATAAAAGATGTAAAAGTAAAAATAAATGAGAATGAAAGAAACTAATACTCGCATGATTCGTTTGGTATGGATAATGTAGTAACATGGTTAAATCCTCCTCAAAGAAAATGCGAGAACTCAAGATTGAAGCTGCGCCAAAAGCTTGATTCCATGTACATCTTCTTGTCCAATATAACCTGTTAAGAAAACAAACACAAAAACCAAAGCATCAAACCGAACAAAAAATTGTAACTAGATGTGATTCCAGACTTAGAAATAAAAACAAAACAATTAAAGGATAGGATACTTGTGGAATGAATTACAAATAGGAACTCATAAAACATATCCACAAGTATTGACACACAAACAAGATAGAATATATGCTAATCATGAATTGTGAATTTTTCATGTTCAAATTTCGTTCTTTTTAACAAAATATAAACTTCCCTACACTTATCTTTTTGTAAAATACCTTTATATGCAATTAAGACGATGTTAAAAACAAAATAAAGCATTTTCACAAATTATTTGAAACATGAAAATTAAACAATTATGAATAAGCATATATGACACAAACAAACAAATAGAATAAAAACATCAAACAATTAAAAACATGGGCTGACTCTACCCTTATTTAACAGAAATAGGAGAGGTTTTCCCTACACTTAGGATTAAGTGTGGGTGAAAGTAGCGATACACACCCTTAGGGTGGAGATATGCCATGTGAGGTGAAGGGGGGGGGGGTGAGTGAATGGCTTCCTTCATCCTAAAACTACCCGGGTAATATTGGTTGATGGGTGGATTTGAAGTTGAAAGAGTTTTATGACAAAGATTTGAGCTTTTGTCATTTTCATAATTAGTATGCTCCAATGGTTCTTCATCCATTCCGGTTCCCATCTTTTTTATTTCAACGTCATCTTCGTCTTCGTATTCAAACTTGCTTTCATCGAAGAAGTGGAGTGTTGGCGTTTTGAAGTTGGAATGTTGGAAAGAGGTTTTATGGATAATGGGTTTGGTTTGAGAAATCATTGAGACCGTATGCATCAAGGTTGGTTTGAGTGGTTCAGAAGTTATGGTATAGGCGTGAGAGTTCTCTTTCTCAAAGGGAAACTTATGGGAATATAAGTTATTTGGGGTTGAATCCATAGAAAGAGGTGTTTCATTGTGCCAACCGTTGCTTGTTTCACTAGGGACTGAGATTTCAAAAATCTTTTCGATCTTTTTGGGTACAACTTCATCCCTAATATTTTCCTTAATCCTTGACATGAAACCTTCAGCCAAGTCCATAAAGGTGTTTCGGGTGTTCTCCATTTGGACCTCTAACTTCCAGATTTGTCTTTCTTGGTTGTTCACAAAAGTTAACATTATGTTTCCGAATTCCCATAGCCGTGAAAATTCAGGAGCCGTATGGTTGCTGGCTACGTTCGCATGCTCACGGGGGTTGGTTATGGGTATTTCGGCTCTCATTAGCTCTGCGACTTGCCTTTCGATGTTGTCAAACATTTGCTCTTGGGTCGCATTTATATAATCTAAACTTCCCTCTTCCAGGAACATCAGATCTTCCCATTCTTCCTCTTCGTATTGGGCTAAGTGCTCAATAACTTCCCAGCATTTATCAATGCTGAGTCTGCTTAGTCATCCATTAGCGGCGTAATCTATGGCTTTTCTAGTTTGATGATTGACACCATCATAAAAGATGTGGATTTGGAGCCAAAGATCAATGCCGTGATGGGGGACTTTTGTGGAGCAATTCCTTAAAACGAGTCCATGCTTCGTAAAGAGTTTCACCTTGACGTTGTTGGAACGTCAAGATGTCATTCCTTAGCTTGGCAGTTCTCGCTGGTGGGAAAAATTGAGCGAGGAAACGAGTGGTGAGATTATCCCAGGTCGAGATGGATCCCGCGGGTAGACGATCAAGCCAATGGATAGCTTGGTCACGAAGAGAGAAATGGAAGAGACGTAATCGGGTAGTATCTCTAGTGGCACCGTTAAGGTCGATGGAATCCATGATTTTAAGAAAGTCCCTAAGGTGTTGAATTGGGTCTTCGGACATATGTCCATGGAATGCAGATCCGTTTTGCACCAACCGGATGGTGTCGGGTCGCAGGTGGGCTATATTGGCTTCTTTGGGAAGCTCAATGGCGTTTCGACAGCCTTGGTGGCTAGGACAGGACTACTCTCCTAAATTGCGGGCTCTAGGAGGTTAGTTTGGTTGTGGTGGGTTTTGTTTTGGTGGGTTAATGGGATCAAAGATATTACCACCTTCCATGATGTCGGATGGTAATGGTTACGGACAAATGCACGAAGAAAATAGATAGACTAAAGAAAACCTATAGAAATAAAATAAAATCTCACTAGAAAGGAATCTAATGAGTAGACCTAAACAAAATAAATTCAACCTAAACAATAACTATTCCCCGGCAGCGGCGCCAAAAACTTGATGCGTGGTTTTGCAACCTTGCAAGAGGTTTTACTTCTCAAGGGATCTTGAGAAGCTTGCAATCCCCACCAGGCAGTGACCTGACCGATGTAGTATAGTGTAGTGGAAAGTACCGGGGGATTGATCGTTCTACTTGGGGAATAGTGTTCGTTAGGATTGAAAGCTACTCTAATTAGGTCTAAGGGTGAGGGATGATTCTTTTTGTATTTTTATATTTTATGGAAAGCAAGTAAAATCTCGGTTTTTGAAGGAGTGGGTAGAATTAGTTGCTAGTCAACTAACCCAAATAAACTACAAATGCAAATAAAATAAAATAAAATGGTTGTGAAACTTATAAGGAGAAAAGCGTGTTTACTTAGATTTCATTACTCCCTAGCTATCTTTTACCGGTTGATTAGTTTGTTACAATTGTGTGGATGATGGGTTGTATTCCTTAATACCATTCGTAGGGCCGTGCACGATCTTCCATAACTCTATAAGCGCATACTTCATCCTATGGCGACACGTTTAGTATCCAAACCATGAAATCACTAATAATTACTTATGCATTAAATAAAACCAAATTAATCGTAGTACACATCCGATTCATGTTTCTTAGAACGTTCAAGCATGTTACCAATTGGAAGTTAGCCAGTTTTTCCAAGCCAAACACCGATATCACCCACCCACAACAATTAATAACAAACCATCAACCAATAATCAATAGCTAGGTTTCGTTACATCTAAGCAAACACAAGAAAAACCTAGCCTAGCATGTTAATGTAAAGACAAGCATAAGATAAAATCAAACAACACATAGACATATTGAATGATTGATGGAAGACTTATCTTTAATTAAGCATGGATGAAACAAGGGTGGGAAACCCTTGAAGAACACAGTAAATTCGACCTAGGGTTTATCCCTAAAGTTCTCCCAAAAGTTGCACACCTTAATGAAAGAAAATCCTAAAATATATATAGAATTTACATTCTGACGGTGTCACGTTATAACTTCTGACGATGTCAACCCGCCGTGTTTAGGGTTTTTGGATCACCTAGATCCACTTCTGACGTCGTCACCTTGTAATTCCTTTTGGGCCGTCTCTCTTTAGGAGAACATCTGACGGCCTAGACTTCATAACACCTGATGCCGTAAGGTGTTAATTCTTCAATTCTTCACTTGGGCGTCTGGTAAAGTCTGAATCCAACTCCTTTGTCATCAAGTGACGGCGTCAGCTTGTAGCTCCTGATGCCGTCAGGTAGGATTTCCAGCATGCTTTGAGACTTTGTCGTTTTCTTCACTTTTATACTCCAAAAACGTCCAAAATGCAATGTTTTCCAGAATTCCTACCAAAAGTACCTAAAATGACAAAAAGAACGATTTAAGGTAATATTTGATCATAAAATAATGATTTAGGGATTAAATAACCCCCTAAAAGCGTAACACTTTTCGCCTCATCAGGGAGCGCCTTCGCTTCCACCCGTTTAGACAAGTAATCGACCGCCACGAGTATATATTTATTCCCTCTCGATGACGGGAATGGTCCCATGAAATCTATACCCCATACGTCAAAGATTTCACAAACTTGAATAGCGTTTTCAGGTATCTCATCTCGTTGTGAAATTTTTCCTTGACGCTGGCACAAGTCACAAGACTTCACTAAGTCTTGTGCATCTCGGTATTTCGTCGGCCAATAGAAGTCCTGTAAAATTGGCACCATGATGTCCCCCCGTGGGTCCATTGTGGCATGCCATAAGAATTTCATCGGCTTCCTTGCCGTGAACACACCGCCAGATCACTTGATATGCACATACTCTAAAAAAATAGGGATCGTCCCAATAATAATGCTTAACTTCCTTAAAGAATTTCTTCTTTGTTGGGACGACATCCCTTTCCTAATGAAATTTCCCGCATGGTAATTCGCAAAGTCGGTGAAGCATGGGGTATTAGGGTCATGTGATACACTCCTAAGTGTCTCGAGAGGAAATGACTCATTAACATCTTTTTTCTCGAGAATACTTTGATGGGGATTTTCAAGTCTAGACAAATGGTCGGCGGCTAGGTTCTCCACTCCTTTCTTGTCTCGAATTTTGACATTGAATTCTTGAAGAAGGAGAACCCATCGCATTAATCTTGGTTTAGCATCTTGTTTAATCATAAGGTATTTCAAGGCCGAGTGATCCGTATACACTATGCACTTTTTCAAAAGGAGATAAGGTCTAAACTTTTCAAAGGCATATATAACGGCTAACATCTCTTTCTCAGTAGTCGTATAGTGAGATTGAGCGTCATTCATCGTTTTACTTGCATAGTGTATCGATTCAAAATATTTATTCTTTCGTTGCCCCAAGACCGCCCCGATAGCATAATCGCTAGCATCGCACACAAGCTCAAAAGGCAAGTCCCAATCAGGGGCAACTAAGATCGGAGCCTCATTTGAGAAGATAAACGGGGCATCTTTTTCTAGCAAATGGGTCAGAGGTCGGGCTATCTTAGAAAAGTCTTGAATAAAGTCTATAAAAGCCGGCATGACCGAGGAAACTTCGGATTCCCTTGACGGTCGTGGGATGAGGTAATTTTGTGATCACATCGACTTTGGCTCTATCAACCTCAATCCCGGCTTTGGAAATCTTATGGCCGAGGAAAATACCCTCTTTAACCATGAAATGACATTTCTCCCAATTGAGAACCAAATTGGTGTCTTCACACCTTTTAAGCATTTTCTCTAAATGGGAGAGGCAAGTGGTGAAAGAATTTCCATAAACCGAGAAGTCATCCATGAATACTTCCATAGTCTTCTCGATCATGTCATGGAAAATGGCCATCATACACCTTTGGAACGTGCTTGGAGCATTACATAAGCCAAAGGGCATACGTCGATAAGCAAACGTTCCATAAGAGCAAGTAAAAGTGGTCTTCTCTTGATCCTGGGGATCGATCGGAATCTGAAATTAACCGGAGAATCCATCTAAAAAGCAATAGAACTCATTTCCCGCTAGATGTTCTAGCATTTGATCCATTAATGGAAGTGGGAAATGGTCCTTACGAGTCGCATCATTAAGTTTTCTATAGTCGATACACACTTTCCATCCCGCGACGAGACGTGTAGNGTGCTTGGAGCATTACATAAGCCAAAGGGCATACGTCGATAAGCAAACGTTCCATAAGAGCAAGTAAAAGTGGTCTTCTCTTGATCCTGGGGATCGATCGGAATCTGAAATTAACCGGAGAATCCATCTAAAAAGCAATAGAACTCATTTCCCGCTAGATGTTCTAGCATTTGATCCATTAATGGAAGTGGGAAATGGTCCTTACGAGTCGCATCATTAAGTTTTCTATAGTCGATACACACTTTCCATCCCGCGACGAGACGTGTAGGAATAAGCTCATTATCTTCATTAGTCACAACGTTCATACCACCTTTCTTTGGAACAAAATGGACCGGGCTAACCCATGAGTTATCGGAAATGGGGTAAATCATCCCAGCGTCGAGTAATTTGATAACTTCTTTCTTAATCACTTCATGAATTTTTAGGTTAACCCGTCGTTGTTGTTGGACGGAAGGCTTAAAATTATCTTCGAGCAAAATCTTATGAGTGCAAAAATGAGGATCTATGCCCTTGATGTCGGAAATTTGCCAAGCGATGGCATTCTTATGCTTCTTAAGCACATCTAAGAGACGGTTCTTCTCCTCATCTTGAAGGTGTTTAGAAATGATAACGGGAAATTTGTCGGTTCCTTCCAAGAAAGCGTACTCAAGATGAGGAGGTATATCCGTGAGCTCGGGCTCCGAAGGTTTTTCGTTAGATGGCTAAACTTCTTTGACTTCTTCAACGTAAATATCCTTTGGAGGGAGAGACGGAGTCGGATCTTCATTCAAAAGTTTTTCAAGTAAAATGATGTCTCCCTCCAGATCGTAATAAGAATCATCAACTTCTGGTGTATCAATAGCAAGAAAATCATCGACTTCTTCCAAAAAGAAATCACTTCCCTCAAACAGAGTGAGGGAAGGGGAAGAGTCAGCAACAATAGGTTGAGAATAAGGAGTGGGATTGCCACTCGAAGCATCATGAGAAAAACCGAGAAGTTCTTGAGAATACTCCTCCAAAACAACATCAATAACATCAATACGGTTAACGGACATGCAAGCATCGGTGGAGGAGTATCTCGACGTTTGGTCCAAATTAAACGTGACGACTTCATTACCATTTCGCAAAGTAATTTCTTCATCGTAAACATCAATCAAAGCGCGGCCCGTCCTTAGGAAACCTCTCTTGAGAATGAGAGGAACCCGTTGATCGGCATCAAAATCAATAATCACAAAATCGGTGGGGAAATTGAATTTTCCTACATTGACGATGACATCCTCGGCGATTCCAATAGGATGAGAAGTAGATCGATCGGCAAGCTCGAGGGTCATGCAAGTTGGAGTAGGTTCGGGAAGAGACGATTTCTTCCACATGGATTTTGGCATAAGGTTAATACTAGCACCCAAATCGGCTAGGGCGAAGCATTGAACCATCCCCGGAAAATTACATGGAATAAGAAACTTGCCGGGATCTCCTAGCTTTTCGGGAAGCTACTTAAGGAGAACCGCCGAGCAATTCTCATTCAAAGGGGTTTTTGCCATTTCAAACAATTTTTCTTTATTATTCAACAAACTTTTAATCATAGATGCAAATTTCGGCATTAAAAGAATAGCATCCGCGAGACTTATATCAAAATGCAAGTCTTTGAAAATTTGAAATAAGTTTACCATTTGGTGATTCGTTTTCTCACGGAGCTTTTGTTCGTTAAGACGAGAAGGATAAGGAAGTTTGGACTTGACGGGATCTTCTTGTTCAAAAACAACTTTTTCTTTTCCTTTGGAAACATTTTCTTTTTGTTGAGACGGTTGGACAACCGGAGGTTGGATGTTTTCGGTCCTTCTGTTATTAGTAGTACGTTCTGTATCCGTTGTCGCCTCGGTTTCATGGTCGACTACCTTGGGAGGAAGAGAAGAAGAGGTAGTCAGAGCCGTAGGTCCATCATATGAAACACCACTACGTGTCGTGATCGCCTTAACATCGCCCCTCGGGTTAGAGATCGTGTTGCTTGGAAGAGAAGTAGTACCCGAACCCGAGGGTCGATCATTTAAACGCTTGTTAAATTCGGCCATTTGATTAAGCATCATTTTATTCATTTCCTCTTATTTTTGCATAAATTGCTTGATCATTTCCTCCGAGGACGTTTGGTTTTGATTCACAACTTGATTTTGATTATTGAAATTTTGTCCTCGGTTGTTGTTATTAAAACCTTGATTATGATTTTGAAAATTCCCATGATTTTGATTTCCATGATTAGCATTTCCATGATTACCATTTTGAAAATTCCCTTGATTCGGGCCTTGGTTATTATTCCCTTGGTTTTGAAAACCCCGATTTTGATTAAACCCTTGATTTTGATTTTGAAAACCATGATTAGCTCAATTTTGGTTTTGATTGACTTGATTATTACGATTTTGCACATTATGATTTTGATTCGGAATGTTAAAACCGGGTGGTCTAAGATAATTGTTCGAACGGTAGCTAAGAGGATTCCGATCTCCTTGAGGTTGGTAACCGTTACCACCTATGTTTGTAGCATACACATTCTCGTGAACAAAGGCAACGGTTGCCGGACACTCATTATATGGATGTGGAACACCACACGTTTCATAAACATGATTCACACTACAAGAAAAGTGGCTTTTTAGGACCCCCATAAGCGTCATGAAATGGTACTACTTTTTAGGACCTTTCATTTAATAGGACCAAGGATGAAAGCGTTTCATGTAAGGCCTGTGTAATAGGTCCAAAGCGTCCTAGTATCTCAAATACCCTTATGAAACCAATTTTATGGTCGTATTATATGTCTATGAACAACCCAAATAGCGTCCTAATAAAACCATATTAGGACACTTTTACATTGTTTTGACATGTGATTACTTACTTTTAATCTTTTGAGACACATAAAAACGTCCTTAAAAGTATTGTTTAGGACACTTATGATGTAACATCATAGCTATTTTAGCACCAAGAAAAGGGTCCTAATAACTCAAATAAGATTATGATACCAATTTTATAGTCGCATAATAGGTCTATAAACAACCCAAATAACGTCCTAATAAAAACATATTTAGGACACTTTTACAATGTTCTAACATGTGGTAACCTACTTTTAATCTTTTGATACACATACAAGCGTCCTTAAATGTTAATTTCTTAGGACGGTATCATATACCATTATAGTTACTTTAACACCAAGAAAAGGGTCCTAATATCCCAAATACGATTATGAAACAATTTATGGTCGCATAA
>LBNU01036714.1:151619-168040 GCA_014162995.1 Artemisia annua | reverse complement strand
GTTTTCAATGTTGGTGATAAAGTTCTTCTTTTCAATTCTCGATTAAAGATTTTCTCGGGCAAGTTAAAAACCCGTTGGTCCGGACCGTTCGCCATCACCCAAGTTTTCCCTTATGGCACCATTGAGTTATCTCAACCCGATGGTCCCAATTTTAAGGTGAACGGTCATCGCCTCAAACATTATTTCGGAGGGGATATACCATCCATGGTAGTCCCGGATCTCCAGACTTTCCCTAAGGACAATTGAATTCAGGGATCGAGTCAAGCTTTGTGACTCGGTGACAAAAAACAAGCGCTTCGTGGGAGGCACCCCATGCTTATCATTCTATCTTCTTTCTATTTTCTAATGTGACGTGAGGAGGGGCGACCTCTTCCATTCTTGTGTTTCGTGGTTGTTTGTGATGATTGTCCAGGAATTTCCCGAATTATGATGACTCTCGTGCTCGTTGTTTGTCTCATCTCCACTCGAGTCTCATTCTTCATGCTTTTGGAAGTTCGCTTATTATATCCTAAATCTTATCGACTAACGTATCTTTGGCATAATTAATAAACGGCCCTAGACTTATGTTAGGATTACCCTTACCTTTTCAAACATTGAGGACAATGTTTCGTTTTAGTTTGGGGGGTCAATCTTCGATTTGATTTGACTTGCACTTTCATTTGTGTCGTTACTCATGCAACCTCGTTTTTCCGCAAAAATATCAAAAATTGAAAAATTTTGAATAATTGTGAAAAAAAATAAGTGTTGAAAAGTTGTGAAAAATAGAATAAAGTTCGAATAAGTGTTTTGACGTACACCGTGTCGACTTTCTTGTTGGTGAGAGTAGGAATAATATTTTGACTTGATCGGGCATGTTGAGCCCTAGCTTGTTCCCTTAACCAATGATGATCACATAAGCTTGTGCTAGTTTTGTACACAAGGAGCTATAAAACGCGAATTCTTCTTTTAGAATCTGCAAGTTCCCGTACATTACTTTATATATGCGCAGCTTAAAAGCTTTCGCTAGTCTTTTACATAAGAAGCTATAAAATGCGAATTCTTTTATTAGAGTTTGCAAGTTTCCGTATTTGACTTTAAATATGCGTGGCTTGATTATCGGCTAAGTATTCGCGAGTACTCATTATTTGAGAACTTTAAAAAAGCGAAGAGCGAGAAATGATAGTGTTTATTTAGAAGTTAGATGCCATACGTGGAGTAGTGGTTCTCTTTAAAGCTCATCGAAGGTACTTGTGGTCTTTTGTTCCCATCAGCTTGTTTCACCCCATATCTTGTGTATAATAATTAAAGATGTCTCGGTTTTGACGAAATTTAGTTCTTTATCTTCTTAAGAGAATCTTTGCTTGAAAAATTGGGTACACATCAAGGATACACGCCATTGTATTGAGTTGTATTGTATTGTATTTCGTTGTATTGCGTAGTACGCATGTGGTTTCGGAGCTACCCTTTAAAGCCCGGTATTCATAAGAGCTAAAGTGCTTTGAGACTTCGGATTGAGATCGGACCTTGGATCCTACATTCTAACCCTAGCAGTTGGCGGTAGGTCTTGGATTGAAACCGTGAAGGTTCGGAGTTGAAAAGTTACTAAGGCAAGTAAAAAAACAAAAAAAAAAAAAAAAGTGAAAAATCAAAAGAAAGAATAAGGATTTATGTTGAGATTTATGGATTATGAGCTTAAGTGTTAAGACTAAAGTTGGTCGCGCGTGAGGTGCATGTGACGATCCTAGATCGGATGCATGAGGTGCACGTGAAATGTACTCGCCAACTTATGTCTATTTCGATGTATTCCAAAGTCTATGTATGTATCCAGTATCCTTGATGTGGACCTCATTTTTCGTGCAAACCTTCTTAAGAGAAGATGACTAACTACTTAGCGTTGGGATTCTTGGTATCTTTATCGGACTAATTCATATTGGAACGAGAATATATGAAGCAATTCATTTCTCAACTTAATTTAAAAAATTCTAGATACACTAAGATTTGGGAACAAGGGGTTTTTACACAAGTAACTACGATGAGTAGTATTGACATCTAACTTGTAAATAAATGGTGATCTCGTTCATAAGCTTAGTTTGGGAACTTGTGAAAAATCAAGGATGACGAATTTTATCCTTTTGGTCACTATTCTATGAATTGTGTTTCTACTCGATGAACCTAATAATTATCGAAAGATAATGAAAGTCGATACACCGTCACGTGAATAAAGTTGTGAAAAGTTCGTAAGTTATAAGTGTAATAAATGGTGGAACAAAGAAAATGGTAAAACGGGGCGTTTAAGGGAATAAATGGTTTCGTATCTCTTTCGAACATTTTGCTACTTTTCAAAGTTAAGTAAAAAGAGTTATGAAATTATTTATCTCTAAAGCGTGATTGAATCCCATTGCGTGAGGACACGACAATATCTTAGTTTGGGGGATTTTGATATGTGTAAAATCACATATCGTTTATTCACCATTTTAAGACCAAAAAGACCGAAAACACTAACGAATGCCAAAGATCTACTTGTTTTTGTGTTTTTAATTGTGCAGGGATAGATAATGCAAATTGGACAAAAACCGAGACAAAAATGACAAAACGAGCACGAGTTATGGAAAGAGTGAGAAAAGGCGGAGCCGATGAAGAAATTTCAAGCTGGGATCACTATTTATGCTCAAAGCATCAACATTAGTCCTTGAAGTTTCAACAAATATCAAAAGTAGTCCTTGGATTACAAAATTGCAAATTGGCAGAATCAGTCCTTGTAGCTTTCAGAATTTCATTTGAGGTCCTTACCATTATAACTTCAAATGTTATAAACCTGAAGCCTAATATGCATTTCATAACCCAAAAGCCCAAATAACCCAATCCCATAACCCCTTGACCCGGTTCATTTTATAAAACAAATAAATATAAAAAAAAAACATAACGCGCCTTTTATTTCTTCCCCATTCCTTTTCCCAGTTCAAGAACCCTAATTCCAATCCTTTCAATTGAACCTTAATCCAACCTCGTATTAAAGGGCTTTTCAGTCAAATCAATTCCCTGACACCTTGGCAGAGTCTCAAAGCAAGGAAGAGCCACGTGGAAGCTAGAGATTGGTTGAAACACGTCATTGGAGCAAATATGGAGCTGTGATTGGTGGAGACGCGTCATATGGAATCTAAGGAGTATATTCTCGAGTGGATTCTTGTTCCAGAACTTTCAGGGGATGCTCCTCTCTTAGCTATAAATAGAGAGCTCTATCTCTCATTTCAGTATGTAGTTTTTAGTGTAGTGTTATGCTGCCAAATTTGTTTTAGCTTTTATTTTAGCTTATTGTAATCAGTTTATAGCTTCTGTAATGTTTTCAGTGAAATAAAAGTTCATTTTCAGTTTTGATATAAGTCTCTGATTCTGCTCATTTTTTTGTTTTAGTGTTAATTACATAAGCTTAGGCATCCTCATAAGCTCCTCAGAAACTTATGTGAGCTTTTATACATTTCTATTGCATTTTGTACTCAACTTCTTAAAATTTCCAGAAAATAAAAAAATTAGAGTAATCAAAGTTCATGTTTTCCCTTTGATAAGCTGTCAATTCAGTTTCATTCTTATAAGTTCACAGGATCTCATAAGCTTCTCAAAAGCTTATGAGAATTTTACACACTCATTTTCATTCTGTCACTTAGTTTTAATCAATTTTATAGAAATATAAGAATATTAGTTAAATAAATAAAAGAAAATAAAAATGTTTTCAGAATCTTAACTAGTGTGTTAGCAGATTCAATTTAGTGTAGATAGTTCATCAAAAATCTTCATAAGCTCTTGGAAAGAGTAGTAGCAGTTCAACTATAGATGGTGTCTTTGATCAACTAAAGTCAACTGAAGAAGTTTAAGATAGAAATGGGGTGATTCAGTGGTATTTTTGGTTGCAGAAGTGAATTCAGCCTATCCACAGTGGTAGGCGTGCAAGGAAGACCTTAGAAAGCTAAGGTCCATCACTGTAAGAGTCATTTTACAATTTCATTTCATAGACTAGTGATAAATCTGCTCATATATGTTCTAGCTTGATATTGTTGAATATTGTTGTTGAATTTGTTTCTGTTATAGATGTTCAATCTGATTTGATCATGAGATTGCTGATTATTAGTGTAAATCTGCATGTTTTAGCATAAGCTGCTCACTTAAGTAGTGTTTGGATCTACTGATTATTAGGTGTTAATGGTGTTCATTCTGTGTTTGCTCTGCATGAATATTCTTTATTAGATTAGTATAGGTCTGTTATGGCATAAGGTTGGTAGTTTATTCACTAAAGTCAAAATTTAGCTTAGGATTTCATTACTGCCTGCTATAATAGATATCTGTTCATGCACCCTTGTTCATTTGATGTAGTTTGTGTTTGCTTATGTGATTTCATGTTTAAAACTAGTTCATTATACATCTAGGAATAGTATTAGGCTGCTGAATTTGGATTTGGTCAGAGTACTGTTCAATTTAACAGTTAATTGACTGCAGCTTGGTATATTTCTGGCACCTGATCTTGGCCTAATTTAGGGTAGTAATTGAGAGTTATACATAGGGCTTTTGTGCTTTTTAGATAGTCAGCTAGGTTGTCTTCTATTTGCCCTCTTAAGTTTCTAGTGTAGTGCTTTATTTGAGTGCTTATCCTAGGCTGATAAGTAGGAGGTAATTGTGTGAAAGCTGAGTTTTGCATAGGATTGCATTTGTTTCATTTAGCTTGTAAATCTTGTTTCTGTGATTGATCTGAGCTTATTAGAGTATGATAATGCTAAGTTCTCAGTATTGTACCTTCTGTACTTCTTTTGTGCTTAATGAGTGATTTTAAGTGCTTATTTCTCACCTTTTGAACTGATTGAGCACATTTTTGCATTCAACCTGATCTAAATTGACTTGATTTGAGTTTATTAGAGTAATAAACACTTGTGGTTTAAGTTTCATTAAGATTTGTTGCAAGTGCTTATTATTAAGCACTTGTAATAAGCAGTTTTAAACCAAATAAGCACTTTTCAGCTTATTTTTCCATTTTTCTTATTTTTCTCAGATTTCAAATAATATTTTAGATTTTCTGTAAAAATTTCATATTTTTCTCATTAGTTTTATTATTTCTTTTCTATTTTCTTAGATGTTAATCATTTTAAATTCACAATAAATCCAAAAATACAAAAATAATTTTCATTTTTCTTTTAAAAATAGTTTTCAGATTTATAAGATTTTTCAAAAGTAGATTTGTATTTTTTTTAGACCATTTTTCCATTTATTAGATTTTTAATCATTTTTAAATAGTTAAAAATAGTTTTTAATTCATAATAAATAAATAAAAAGTCAAAAAAATATTTTTCTTTTTCTAAAAATTCTTTTTAGTTGTTTAAAGTTTTTAGAAAATTGTTTCACATTTTTAGGATCATTTTTAAATAAAAGTCGCGTTTTATTTTGTACGTTACGTTTTAATATTTCACGTTTGCATTTCCATTATCTGATTTTTGATCTTTGTGCATTCATAGCTTGTACTCTGTGCTTTATTTGATATATCTTTGTGCTATTTGAATTTCTTTTCCACTATTTTCACTTTGCACCTTTCACAAACACGGTTTATCAATCACGATAAACAATTTTCCATTTAACCTTCACTGAGACACGACCCGAGTGATTTCTTATTCGTTGAGAAATTACTTGGTTATTATATATACTATATACGACACATCATCATGTGTGGTTTTTCTTTGTATCCATGTGTTTTATAATCATGTTTTGTTTGTTTGTTCACTTTAGTTCGTTTGTTCACTTTAGCTTGTTTATGTTCGTTTGTGCCTTGATGACTTAGAACAAATAATCTCACTTTTCTGAATGAATGAAATAAATCCCTATGTCAAGCTTCTGTTTTCGTTTGTCTCTTTACCTTAAAGTCAAATAACAGAATATGAAAACCTTCGCGTTTGATAGTAGTGATACTTATAAACGTAAGCATATAAAATTATGAAACACTAGACTAGAGTACTTACTTATTAGAATTATACAAACAAGGGCCTAGAATAAGTTAACGCAAGCATTCTTCAATCAGGAATCGCGTCTATATGACACTAATTATTTTAGGATTTCTTATTTTATATAAAAACAAATATTTAAGGTGTGTTTGTTAAAAGTAGCAATGAGGAGTAGCTGTGAGCTGTGAGTAATAGCTGTGAGCTATGAGCGGTAGCCACAACTCACCTCTTTTTAAACAAGCATTGAAAAATTAGCTTTCTTAAAAATTAGCCACAACTCACCTCTTTTTTGACAAACGAATGCTAAAAACATACTTGTGTTAAATATATTTGTGATTTTTGATGAAAAACGTTAGGATGATTTTTTCCCTCCACACATTTTCACAAAGTCCGGCTCTAGTTTTCCTCAAAATCAAAATGTTCCTCCATATATTTTTCACAATCACCCGCCTATAACTTGCTCCCCTCTTTCTCTCACTCTCGTTATTCCAAAAAATATGTTTTTCAATCACCAAGCAAAACACAAACCCAAAGTCTTCCCTTATTTGATCTACTTCTTATTACGATTTTCTTTTTTAATTAACTCGGTGTTTTATACTATGTGTAATAGATTAGATCTGATGCTGATTGAGTTTGTTTGTGTGATTAGATCTGTAATTATTGTATTTAATAAGATTGAAGAAGAATAAGAAAAGAAGATGTTTGGAAGAGTACCTAAGAAGAGTGGTAATAAAAACTACTATGAGGTTTTGGGGGTCCGACAAGATGAATTTTCACCTTCCCTCACTCCGTTTGAGGGAAGTGATTTCTTTTTGGAAGATGTCAATGCTTTTCTTGCTATCGACACACCGGATGTTGATGATTCTTACTACGATCCGGAGGGAGATATTCTTTTACTTGAACAACTCTTGAATGAAGATCCTTTTTCTCCCCTCCTTCCGAAGAACATTTGTGTTGAAGAAGTTAAAGAAGTTAAAGAAGCCGAACCGACAAATGAAAAACCACCCGAGCCCGAACTTAAAGAATTACCTCCTCATCTTGAGTACGCTTTCTTAGAAGGAACCAACAAATTTCCCGTTATCATTTCTAAATTTCTTCAAGATGAGGAGAAGATTCGTCTTTTAGATGTGCTCAAGAAGCATAAGAGTGCCATCGCTTGGAAAATTTCCGACATCAAGGGCATAGACCCTCGTTTTTGTACTCACAAGATTTTACTTGAAGATAATTACAAACCGTGTGTCCAACAACAACGACGGGTTAACCCAAAAATCCATGAATTCATTAAAAAAGAGGTTATCAAATTACTCGACGCTGGGATGATTTACCCCATTTCTGATAGCCCATGGGTTAGCCCGGTCCATTGTGTTCCAAAGAAAGGTGGTATTACCGTTGTGAAAAATGATGATAATGAGTTAATCCCAACCCGTCTTGTCACCGGTTGGAGAGTTTGTATTGATTACCGCAAACTTAACGATGCAACCCGTAAAGACCATTTCCCGTTGCCATTTATGGATCAAATGCTTGAGCGCCTTGCAGGAAATGAATTTTATTGTTTTCTTGATGGCTTTTCTGGCTATTTCCAAATACCAATTGATCCCCAGGATCAAGAGAAAACGANTTCAACATCTTCATGCTCCAATAGGATTCTATACTATTCTCCCTTCTATTCGAACAGTAGGATACTGTAACTGTAGTGATGGATAGTCATCTCGAGGTGGCTCTCGGACGTTTGACCATCTATCTGTGAGTTGATGAAAGGTATGGTTTCTTCTATAATCAGAGTTCCACACCAAGCTCTGATACCACTTGGTTTGATCGTTGTACTCTGAGTCAAAACTTATTAATATTACTTGTTAAAGTTATGTAGCCTTGGATAAATCCTATATTACTACTAACAATGAAACTAGCTGATACTCTAATTAAGGTATGCGGAATTACTAAACAAAAGCTAAAAGAATACAAACTATGATACTTTATAATTACACCTTTTACACCCTGCGTTATGAATAGTACGATTCACACACCCTAAGAATAAAGTAGTATCGAACTTTATCTTCAGCTAAGAACTCTCTAACTAATAACAATGAACTTAAGGGTCCTAGTTTATAGGTCACAAGGAAACCTAGTCGGTTTACATAATTACTTTGAACGACAAGATATAAACAATCACCTAACTAATAGAATATCTCTAAGATATCACAATACATATTCTAAAATAAACTCTTTAGATTTTATCTTCAAATCGATTTTAGTCTTTATCTTTATTACAGTACTTGACCTAGTCAACGGCAGTCACTTTGATAACCAGCAGTACTATTGGAATCACAGCCAGTACTTTTGAACAGCACTTTAATTATTTCAGCAAGTACTTTGATTATTTTATAACCCAACACACTTACTGTTCATGAGATGTTCTTACGATTCTATTTTCCATATTTAATTCAGCAAACATATTATCATTAGATTTGTGTGTCGAAAGACCAAGTGTTTAATTTAAAAATATAACAAAAAAGTTATATTGTGTATTAATGTAATTATAGTGTGTATTAGTTGATGTGTAATTATAGTGTGTATTTGTTGATGTGTAATTATAGTGTGTATTAGTTGATTTAATTATAGTGTGTATTAGTTGATGTGTAATTATAATGTGTAACAAACTGTTGATGCATGTCCACAAAACTTATTCATGTCTTTTTAGTAATTTTTTTAATCATTATATGTACCAGGTTAAAGTTATTGTATGTATCTTCCTTTTTAATCATTGTATGTATCTTCCTTTAGATTTGGGGTTTGTGAATCATAGATTTATTTGTATCTTCTTTTAATTTTGATCCTTCGAAATGTTTTCTGTGATGGCTGTCAATATGGCTGTGTTCGGTTGTAATAGGTTATGCAACTCTTCTGTTTGGTCTTGCAAATTGGATGGTTCAAATTTCATAAGGAGATACTATTATTCTCTTTATGGGTCATGGTCATTCATGTTACAATATGGTTACAAATTGGCTCGTGTGATAATAAAATGAGCCAAACATTCAAAACAATGTGTTGATGAATGAGCAGTCCTTGCAAAAAAGTGAAAGGTGCATTAGTTTATTACAACATGTGTCTGATTCAACTATTTAACATGTATATTAGTATTAGTTTATTAACATGTATTAGTTTAAATCATACACTAAGTGTGTCAAAAAAAATGTTAAAAAACTTAATGTGTCACTAAAAATGTATTACGAAACCAAGTGTGTCAAAATGCATAGTGTGTCTCAAAAAATGTGCCATAAAAACTAGTGTGTCTTTACAAATGTACTAAAATTTTGTAGTGTCACTACAAATGTATTAAAATTGTGTACTGTGTCATTATAAATGCTCTAAAATTTTAGCGTATCATTATATAGGTATTGAGAATTAGCGTGACACAACAAATGTGTCAAAAAAAATTAATGTGTCACTATATATGTATCATCAAATTTAGTGTGACACTGCATTTGTCAAAAAGATATTGTGTGTCATTATATATTTATAATAAACTTAGTGTGTAATAAAAAATAGTGCGTATTGGTCGATTATTTTGTAAATTTTATGAATCGAGTGGTTTTTGTCTTATATATAAGAAAAAAATATTGGATCACTAGAAATGTAGTAAAATTTTCTATGTAAGAAAATAATATTTGTGTTATAAACATATTGTGTCACTACAAATGTACTAAAATTTTATAGTGTGTCACTAAAAATGTACTAAAATTTTAATGTGTCACTGTAAATGTATCAAAAATTTTAGTGTATTACTATAAATTTAATAGGGATAAATTAATTTAATAGTGTGTGGACGTTGTGTATCAATGTTGTTTTTGCTTATTAATTTTGTCGTATCACGAATTAATTTAAAAATTAGTCTAAAATTTAAAAGTTAATTAATATGTATCATGAGTCACAATACCGCAGGGTAAAAGTAATGATATTTGAGAAAGGCACTTTCAACATTATTATATTGAGAAATATAAATCGGTGTATCAAGAATGAGTAGAAAATAATAAAAGTATCAAACGCTAACTTTAAAAAAAACAAAAAAGCGTAATAAATGGAAATATGATTAATAGTTGGGTTGACTAACCTTAAAGATACAGTCCAATAGAGCATATAAAAATTCCCATGGTGTTTCATTTATTTACAATATTGCCATTATCAATAAATTGTTCTTAATAAATGCAAATCTCATCCATAATACTCGATCTAACGGTCCATAAGTGTGCCTATTATTTTCTAGTTTAAGGTTGTACACCACAATAACGCCACCATATATATATATATATATATATATATATATATATATATATATATATAGCATGCATACATATAAAGCAAAGCATATAAGGCAAGATTATAAATCATGGCAATAACAACGACATTCATTAATAAATTTATTACAAAATGATTATGCTAAACACATAATCTTAGTACATTAGCATACATGTATGCTTATATTAGCAAACTATACTAAGAAAGTACTTGAGTTGCCATCATGAGAGGTCTTGCATGGGTGACAAAAGGTTGTTTGGTGATTTTATTTGGGAGTCATGGAGGATGCATTTAAAGGTTGGAAGGTGATGGATATGGAGTGGAGGGATCGAGTCAAGCTTTGTGACTCGGTGACCAAAAACAAGCGCTTCGTGAGAGGCACCCCATGCTTATCCTTTTCTATCTTCTTTCTATTTTCTTTTGCTAATGTGACGTGAGGAGGGGCGACCTCTTCCATTCTTGTGTTTCGTGGTTGTTTGTGTTGATTGTCCAGGAATTTCCCGAATAATGAAGACTCTCGTGCTCGTTGTTTGTCTCATCTCCACTCGAGTCTCATTCTTCATGCTTTTGGAAGTTCGCATATTATATCCTAAATCTTATCAACTAACGTATCTTTGGCATAATTAATAAACGGCCTTAGACTTATGTTAGGATTACCCTTACCTTTTCAAACATTGAGGACAATGTTTCGTTTTAGTTTGGNACTTTCCCTAAGGACAATTGAATTCAGGGATCGAGTCAAGCTTTGTGACTCGGTGACCAAAAACAAGCGCTTCGTGGGAGGCACCCCATGCTTATCCTTTTCTATCTTCTTTCTATTTTCTTTTGCTAATGTGACGTGAGGAGGGGCGACCTCTTCCATTCTTGTGTTTCGTGGTTGTTTGTGTTGATTGTCCAGGAATTTCCCGAATAATGAAGACTCTCGTGCTCGTTGTTTGTCTCATCTCCACTCGAGTCTCATTCTTCATGCTTTTGGAAGTTCGCATATTATATCCTAAATCTTATCAACTAACGTATCTTTGGCATAATTAATAAACGGCCTTAGACTTATGTTAGGATTACCCTTACCTTTTCAAACATTGAGGACAATGTTTCGTTTTAGTTTGGGGGGGTCAATCTTCGATTTGATTTGACTTGCACTTTCATTTGTGTCGTTTACTCATGCAACCTCGTTTTTCCGCAAAAATATCAAAAATTGAAAATTTTGAAAAATTTCAAAAGAATAAGAGTTGAAAAGTTGTGAAAAATAGAATAAAGTTCGAATAAGTGTTTTGACACCGTGTTGACTTTCTTGTTGGCGAGAGTAGGAATAATATTTTGACTTGATCCGGGTGTGTTGAGCCCTAGCTTGTTCCCTTAACCAATGATGATCACATAAGCTTGTGCTAGTTTTGTACACAAGGAGCTATAAAACGCGAATTCTTCTTCTAGAATCTGCAAGTTCCCGTACATTACTTTATATATGCGCAGCTTAAAAGCTTTCGCTAGTCTTTTACAAAAGAAGCTATAAAATGCGAATTCTTTTATTAGAGTTTGCAAGTTTCCGTATTTGACTTTAAATATGCGTGGCTTGATTATCGGCTAAGTATTCGCGAGTCTCATTATTTGAGAACTTTAAAAAGGCGAAGAGCGAGAAATGATAGTGTTTATTTGGAAGTTAGATGCCATACGTGGAGTAGTGGTTCTCTTTAAAGCTCATCGAAGGTACTTGTGGCTTTTTCGTTCCCATTAGCTTGTTTCACCCCATATCTTGTGTAAAATAATTAAAGATATTTCGGTTTTGACGAAATTTAGTTCTTTATCTTCTTAAGAGAATCTTTGTTTGAAAAATTGGGTACACATCAAGGATACACGCCATTGTCTCGAGTTGTATTGTATGGTATTTCGTTGTATTGCGTAGTACGCATGTGGTTTCGGAGCTACCCTAAAGCCCGGTATTCATAAGAGCTAAAGTGCTTTGAGACTTCGGATTGAGATCGGACCTTGGATCCTACATTCTAACCCTAGCAGTTGGCGGTAGGTCTTGGATTGAAACCGTGAAGGTTCGGAGTTGAAAAGTTACTAAGGCAAGAAAANATCAAGGAAAAGTATGAAAAAAAAAGTGAAAAAGTGAAAAATCAAAAGAAAGAATAAGGATTTATGTTGAGATTTATGGATTATGAGCTTAAGTGTTAAGACTAAAGTTGGTCGCACGTGAGGTGCATGTGACGATCCTAGATCGGACGCATGAGGTGCACGTGATTTGTACTCGCCAATTTATGTCTAATTTGATGTATTCCAAAGTCTTTGTATGTATCCAATTTCCTTGATGTGGACCTCATTTTTCGTGCAAACCTTCTTAAGAGAAGATGACTAACTACTTAGCGTTGAGATTCTTGGTATCTTTATCGGACTAATTCATATTGGAACGAGAATATATGAAGCAATTCATTTCTCAACTTAATTTAAAAAATTCTAGATACACTAAGATTTGGGAACAAGGGGTTTTTACACAAGTAACTACGATGAGTAGTATTGACATCTAACTTATAAGTAAACGGTGATCTCGTTCATAAGCTTAGTTTGGGAACTTGTGAAAAATCAAGGAGGACGAATTTTATCCTATTGGTCACTATTCTATGAATTGTGTTTCTGCTCGATGAACCTAATAATTGTCACAAGATAATGAAAGTCGATACATCGTCACGTGAATAAAGTTGTGAAAAGTTCAAAAGTAATAAGTGTAATAAATGGAGGAACAAAGAAAATGGTAAAACGAGGCGTTTAAGGGAATAAATGATTTCGTAACTCTTTCGAACATTTTGCTACTTTTCAAAGTTAAGTAAAAAGAGTTATGAAATTATTTATCTCTAAAGCGTGATTGAATCCCATTGCGTGAGGACACGGCAATATCTTAGTTTGGGGGATTTTGATATGTGTAAATTCACATATCTTTTATTCGTCATTTTAAGACTAAAACGACCAAAAACACTAACGAATGCCAAAGTTCTACTTGCTTTTGTGTTTTTGATTATGCAGGGGTAGATAATTCAAAATTGGACAAAAACCGAGACAAAAATGACGAAACGAGCACGGGTTTGGAAAGAGTTGCAAAAGCCGAGGTCGGAGTAGAATTCTCAAGTGTTGATCATATTCGAGCTCAGATTGGCAATTCAAGTCCTCAATGAATCAATATTTGTCAAGAATGATCCCTGAAAGAAATTACACAACTGGTCCCTTAAGTTACTGAAATTACACAAAAGGTCCTTGTGTTAATTCATTTACCTAAGCTGCAATAAACCCAAAATCTTATTACACAAATCCATTAACCCAACATAATCCATCTGGCCCAATCCCCACTTTTACCCGTGACCCAACCTTTCCCACACAACCCGACCCAAGCCAACAAAACAAATAAATATAAAAAAAACCCCCAACGCGCCTTTTATCTTTTCCCCATTCCCTTTTCCAGATTATGAACCCTAATACCCAATCCCTTCAATTGAACCTTAATTCAACCTCGTATTAAAGGGCTTTTCAGACAATTCAACACCCCCTGACACCCTGACAGCAAAGGAATGCCACGTGGTTGAAGGTCATTGGTCAAGACGCGTCACCAAGTGAATTCTAGGGCTCTGATTGGTGAACTTGTGTCATAAGGGATCAAATTAGGATATTCCAAGGGAGATTCTGTTTCTGGATCCTTCTGCCAAGCTTGGAGCTCAGGCTATATAAAGCCATCTTCACCAACGAATTCAGCTGGTTAGAGAGTAGTAGTTAGTGTAGAATTAAGTGTAGGATTAGTGCAATTTTAGTGTTAAACTTGTATTTCAGATTCAGAATTTGTACTCATTTTCAGAATTTAATAGAGTTTTTTAGTTTTTGATCCTTCAATTTCCAAGCATTCAGTTGTTCTAAATCTATTTCAAAGTTCTCATTTACTGTTTTCATAAGCTCATTGAAGCTTAATCAGTAGCTTGTAGAGATAATTGCACCTTGTTTCTGTTTAACTTGTTCCATTGGATTCTGGTCAAAGTCACAGTTTCATGGTGATTTTTGGAATTTTCATTTGGTAAATTTGGTCTATCCACAGTGGTAGGCTAGCTAGGAGGATCTCAGGGAGCTGAGATCTCAGTTTGTAAGCTCATTTTACCTTTTCTATCTTTACTTTTCATACCAGTAGCTTAAAAGTTGATTCTACTTAATGATTTTGTAAGGATAGTTGTATTACTATTTCATTGCGGTATATAGATCATGATTTAGTTGCTTTGAGCTTGTTTGACTGTTTATGCCTAATGCTTTGTATTTGTCCCATTTCTGCATAAAATCTGTTGAATCTGTGGTTCTCTTCTATAACTGTTAGTAGTGGATGATTCTTGTTCATTTAATCTCCTTTGATAGTTTTTAGCTTAGTTTGATCAATTTTGAAGTAGTTAATTGCTTTTAGTGTTGATTTATAGTGTAATAGAATAGTTATAGGAGCGTTTGGATCTGTGATGATTAGAGTATAGTTGTTGTTTTTTGTATTATTACTTCTGCACTATTAGACTTAAACAGGATAGGATAGGTTAAAAACTACAAAAAAATCAGTAGTTTAGTTAGTAAATAGTCAAACGTAGAATAAAAATTTGTTTACTGCTTATAATAGTTTAAACAGATAGTACAATAGTAGATTTAGTTGATAAATAGGAAAGGTTGGTGTATTTTAGTGTTATTACAGCTTATTACAACATAAATGATAAGTTTAGATCACTAGAAAGTCAGCTAAGTCAAAGTTCATAAAATTCAAAAAGTCAATTAATCTGTTCTGCTGTAGCACTTTTACTTGACATCCATTTTTCATGAACTTATTTAGGCATTTATAGACTAGTAATTGGCAATTTAGCATAGGGCTTTTGGTGTTTTTAGCATCTCAGCCATGTAGTTAATCTTTTGCCCCCATAAAATCTAAGTGTTCAGCTTAATTGAGTGCTTATTTTTTAGCCACAAGTTGGCACCATTTTATAGCATATGCTGATTTCACAGTCAATAACTTTTGAGAATTGTAGCTTGTGCACTTGAATTCTGTGTTTGATTTGAGTTCCTGTATAAATGCTTGTGCTATTTTCATGGTCTTTTGCTAATTGGTTCATCATTAGTGCTTATTTAGCTTATATTAGTGCTTATTCTACTTACATTTGGCTGCAATTGCTTGAATCTAGTTGATACATGATCTGATTTGAGTCATTTTGAGTTTGTTTTAGTATTAGAAACCTTCTGCATAAGTTCCATATAGTTTTGTTGCAAGTGCTTATTAATAAGCACTTGTAATAAGCAGTTTTTAAGCCAATAAGCACTTTTCCAACTTATTTTTCACTTTTCTTATTTTTCTCAGATTTCAAATAAAGTTTTAGAATTTCTGTAAAAATTTCATAATTTTCTGAATTCATTTACTATTTCTTTTTATTTTTAAATAGTTTTTAGAATTTAAAACCATTTTTAATTTCAAAATAAATCCAAAAATACAAAAATAATTTTCATTTTTCTTTTAAAAATAGTTTTCAGATTTATAAGAATTTTCAAAAAATAGTTTTGAATTTTTAGATCATTTTTCCATTTATTAGATTTTTAATCATTTTTAAATAGTTAAAAATAGTTTTTAATTCATAATAAATAAATAAAAAGTCAAAAAAATATTTTTCTTTTTCTAAAAATTCTTTTTAGTTGTTTAAAGTTTTTAGAAAATAGTTTCACATTTTTAGGATCATTTTTAGATAAAAGTCGCGTTTTATTTTGTACGTTACGTTTTAATTTTTTCACGTTTGTTCCAACCCGTTTGCATTTCCATTTTCTTATTTTAGATCTTTGTGCATTCATGAGCTTGTACTTTTGTGCTAAATTGATATATCTTTGTGCTAATGAATTTCTTTCCCATTATTTTCACTTTACACCTTCCACAAACCACTGGTTATCAATCACCGATAAACGACTTTCATTTAACCTTCACTGAGACACGACCCGAGTGATTTCTTATTCGTTGAGAATACTTGTCTATTATATATATACTAATAACACGATATAAAGGCAAGACCAAACTGTTTTAGGCAACTAGCAAGTATTTTCATAGTCTAATTTTCATGAAAAGCATACATCAGCAATTAATAATATAAGCATAATTAACCACAATTAAGCATGCAAATAAAGCTAATAACGCAC
>LBNU01036714.1:138592-151436 GCA_014162995.1 Artemisia annua | reverse complement strand
AAGTAAAAATCAAAAATATTAAACACTTTTCCTAAAGTGTTTACAAAATACCAAAAATATAATAAACATCCTCGGTCTTCCGTGGAAGGAGGGCGGTTGTAAACCAAATAAGTTTGAACGCAAAAGAAAATAGATTGTGAAATTATTCGATTTTGGATTACTTTAAACTCTACAACCGACAATTTTGTTGTGAGTAGATTTGAAGGAAACGATTTCGGATAACGAATCGACCAATAAAAAAATAACAAAACAAAAGAAAAATACAAAAATATTGTGATTTCAAAGTTTTCTTTATATAAAAACCAAAAATAATTTCTTTTCTAAATTTTGTTTTTATTTTTAACTCTTGATTTCTTTTTGGTGTATGAACACTCGTTCTTCATCAAACGATCTTCTTTCACCTATTTCGGATCCCGAACGGATTATTCGACATAATCATCGGGTTGATTTTTCAAGTTTGAATAATTTTGACGACATAAACACGAACCGTGTTCACTTCTCAACCGTTGAGGAGATGAATAATAACGGTGAACACCCGCCGGTGGGTGCTAACCAACAAAATGATGGACCTCCGATAGGACCTCAACCGTTCAATGATCTTCGTCCGATCGAAGAACAACTCCAAGTTCCATTTAATGGAGTTAGGAGGGCCATCGTGATACCCGATATCCAAGCAAACCAATTCGAAATCAATCACGGGTTACTCAATCTCATCACGAGTATCTCATTTCACGGACTTGAGCACGAAGATCCTTATGCTCACATAAGGAACTTTACCGATATTGCGGAAACGATTAAGATTAATCAAGTTCCGTATGATGTTGTTAAGATGAAGTTGTTTCCTTTTTCCCTCAAGGGGGCAGCCCGGACTTGGCTGGAAAAGGAACCACCGAATTCGATTCACACTTGGGGAGATTTAGCTTCCAAGTTTGTGAATCATTTCTATCCTCCTTCCAAAACTTCTAATCTCCGCACTCAAATCTTTCGATTCCAACAAGCTTTTGATGAATCGTTCAGTGAAGCTTGGGATCGATTCAAGGAGTTGTTGGAGAAGTGTCCTAATCACGGGTTTTCAACCTTGCAGCAGATCGATACTTTTTATAATGGTTTATGTCATGCTGATCAAGATTCTCTTAATTCTGCTGCGGGTGGAAACTTGTTGACCCGTAATATTCATGAGGTTTTTACGATAATTGAGAACAAAGCTAGAGTCCGTACTTCTAGGAGCAAAACTCAAGTCTCAAGTGCTAGTAATAAAATTAATGATGATGTTTTGGCTCATGTTCTTGATCAAAATAGTAAGACAAATGAGGCTATAATCAATTTGACCAAACAAATGAGTCTTTTAATGAAAGAAAAGTCGTCAAACCAAGTGAATGTTGTTAATCATAATTGTGAAACGTGTGGTGGTCCACACCCGTATTTTGAGTGTCCGGCAACCGGTGCCTACGTTCATGAGAATGTGTATGCTGCTAACATGGGTGGTAACGGTTACCAACCCCAAGGAGACCGTAATCTCCTCAGCTACCGTTCTAACAATCAACTTGGACCACCACCCGGTTTTAATAACCAACAGCAAAATCAAGTTGTTCCACATCGTAACAATCAAGTCAATCAAAGCCAGAATCGAGTTAATAACGGTTTTCAAAATCAAAATCAAGGGTACAATCAGAATCGGGGTTTTCAAAACCATGGGAATTTTCAACAAGCCCCGCCTCAAGGGAATTTTCAAAATATGAATCATGGTCATGCTAATCATGGAAATTTTCAAAATCATAATCAGGGTTTCAATAACAACAATCGAGGACAAAATTTTCATAATCAAAATCAAGTTGTTGCTCAAAATCAATCGTCCTCAGAAGAAATGATTAGGCAATTTATGAAAAAACAAGAGGAAATGAATCAAATGATGATTAATCAAATGGCTGAGTTTAACAAGCGTTTAAATGATCGACCCTCGGGTTCGGGTACTACTTCTCTTCCTAGCAACACGATCGCTAACCCGAGGGCCGACGTTAAAGCGATCAAAACTCGTAGTGGATTTTCGTATGATGGACCTACGGTTCCGACTACCTCTTCTTCTCTTCCTCCCAAGGTAGTCAACCGTGATACCGAGGCGACAAAGGACCCGGTGCTTCCTAGTAATAATGGAGGTACCAAAAACGTCCAACCTCCGGTTGTCCAAACGTCTTCGTCAAAAGAAAAAGTTGTTGAACCCGAAGTGATTTCCGATGATGTCCCGGAATTTCGTCCTAAACCGTCAATTCCTTATCCATCACGACTAATCGAACAAAAGCACCGCGAGAAAACTAATCATCAAATGGAAAAGTTTCATCAGATTTTCAAAGAGTTGCATTTTGACATAAGTCTCGCGGATGCCGTCCTTTTGATGCCTAAATTTGCTGCTATGATTAAAAATTTGTTGAATAATAAGGAAAAGTTGTGTGAAATGGCTAAAACCCCATTGAATGAGAATTGCTCGGCGGTTCTCCTTAAAAAGCTTCCCGAAAAGCTTGGTGATCCCGGCAAGTTTCTTATTCCTTGTAATTTCCCGGGGATGGTTCAATGCTTCGCCTTAGCCGATTTAGGTGCTAGCATTAACCTAATGCCATGGTCCGTGTGGAAGAAATTGTCTCTTCCCGAGCTTACCCCTACTTGCATGACCCTCGAGCTAGCCGATCGATCTACTTCCCGTCCAGTGGGAATAGCCGAGGATGTCTATGTAAATGTGGGAAAGTTCCATTTTCCCGCCGATTTTGTTGTGGTTGATTTTGATCCCGATCCAAGGGTTCCTCTTATTCTTGGTAGAGGTTTCCTAAGGACGGGTCGTGCTTTGATTGATGTTTATGATGAGGAGATTACTTTGCGTGTTGGAAAAGAAGCCGTTACGTTTAATCTTGATCAAACTTCGAAATACTCCTCTACCGATGATTGCATGTCCGTTAACCGAATCGATGTTATTGATGAAGTTTCGGAGGAGTATTCTCAAGAGCTTCTTGGTTTTTCTCATAACGTTTCAAGTGGCAATCCCACTCTTGATTCTTCCTCTACTAATAATTCTTCCTCTTCTCTTCCCGATGATAATTCTCCTTCTTCTCAACCTATTGTTGCTGACTCTTCCCCTTCCCTCACTCCGTTTGAGGGAAGTGATTTCTTTTTGGAAGATGTCAATGCTTTTCTTGCTATCGACACACCGGATGTTGATGATTCTTACTACGATCCGGAGGGAGATATTCTTTTGCTTGAACAACTCTTGAATGAAGATCCTTTTTCTCCTCTCCCTCCGAAGAACATTTGTGTTGAAGAAGTTAAAGAAGTTAAAGAAGCCGAACCGACAAATGAAAAACCACCCGAGCCCGAACTTAAAGAATTACCTCCTCATCTTGAGTACGCTTTCTTAGAAGGAACCAACAAATTTCCCGTTATCATTTCTAAATTTCTTCAAGATGAGGAGAAGAAACGTCTCATAGATGTGCTTAAGAAGCATAAGAGTGCCATCGCTTGGCAAATTTCCGACATCAAGGGCATAGACCCTCGGTTTTGTACTCACAAAATTTTGCTTGAAGATAATTTCAAACCGTGTGTCCAACAACAACGACGGGTTAACCCTAAAATTCATGAAGTCATTAAAAAAGAGGTTATCAAATTACTCGACGCTGGGATGATTTACCCCATTTCTGATAGCCCATGGGTTAGCCCGGTCCATTGTGTTCCAAAGAAAGGTGGTATTACCGTTGTGAAAAATGATGATAATGAGTTAATCCCAACACGACTTGTCACCGGTTGGAGAGTTTGTATTGATTACCGCAAACTTAACGATGCAACCCGTAAAGACCATTTCCCGTTGCCATTCATGGATCAAATGCTTGAGCGCCTTGCAGGAAATGAATTTTATTGTTTTCTTGATGGTTTTTCTGGCTATTTCCAAATACCAATTGATCCCCAGGATCAAGAGAAAACGACTTTCACATGCCCATACGGAACATTTGCTTACCGACGAATGCCATTCGGTTTATGCAATGCTCCTGGAACATTTCAGAGGTGTATGATAGCCATCTTTCATGATTTAATTGAGAAAACAATGGAAGTTTTTATGGACGATTTTTCGGTTTATGGTGACTCTTTTTCATCTTGTCTCTCCAATTTAGAACAAATGCTCCAAAGATGCGAACAAACTAACTTGGTTTTAAATTGGGAAAAGTGCCACTTTATGGTTAAGGAGGGAATAGTTCTTGGGCATAAGATCTCTAAGGCCGGGATCGAGGTTGATCGAGCTAAAGTCGATGTAATCGCTAAGCTACCTCATCCCACGACCGTCAAGGGAATTAGAAGTTTCCTTGGTCATGCAGGCTTTTACCGACGTTTTATTCAAGATTTTTCCAAGATAGCCCGACCTCTAACCCGTCTTCTTGAAAAAGATTCTACGTTTATTTTTTCAAATGAATGCATCGAAGCATTTAATATTCTCAAAAAGAAGTTGACGGAAGCTCCTATTCTCGTTGCGCCAGATTGGGATTTACCATTTGAGCTAATGTGTGATGCGAGTGATTACGCCATTGGTGCTGTGTTAGGACAAAGAAAGAATAAATATTTTCAACCGATACACTATGCAAGCAAAACGATGAATGAAGCTCAATCTCATTATACTACTACCGAAAAAGAAATGCTTGCAGTCATATATGCTTTTGAAAAGTTTCGATCATATCTTCTCTTGAAAAAATGCATAGTGTATACGGATCATTCGGCTTTAAAGTACTTAATGAACAAACAAGATGCTAAACCGAGACTAATGCGATGGGTTCTCCTTCTCCAAGAATTCAATGTTGAAATTCGAGACAAAAAAGGAGCGGAGAACCTAGCCGCCGACCACCTCTCTCGTCTTGAGAATCCCCACCAAAGTGATCTTGAGAAAAAGGAAATCAATGAATCATTTCCTCTCGAGACACTTGGTAGTATTTCACATAATGACTCAAGTACCCCATGGTTCGCCGACTTTGCGAATTACCATGCGGGGAACTTCATAAGAAAAGGGATGTCGTCTCAGCAAAAGAAGAAATTTTTCAAAGATCTTAAACATTATTTTTGGGACGATCCTTACTTGTTTAGAACATGTGCTGACCAAGTTATCCGTCGGTGTGTTCATGGCGCGGAAGCTAATGAAATTCTTTTGGCATGCCATAATGGACCCACGGGGGGACATCATGGTGCCAATTACACCGCTCGGAAAGTGTTTGATTCCGGCTTCTATTGGCCGACGATATACCGAGATGCACAAGATTTGGTAAAATCTTGTGACTCGTGCCAGCGTCAAGGAAAAATTTCACAACGTGATGAGATGCCGCAAAATGCGATTCAAGTTTGTGAAATCTTTGATGTCTGGGGTATTGATTTTATGGGCCCATTCCCGTCTTCTCGAGGGAATAAGTACATACTTGTGGCAGTCGATTATTTGTCCAAATGGGTTGAAGCGAAAGCGCTCCCCACAAATGACGCCCGAGTTGTGGTAAAGTTCTTGAAAAACTTGTTTTCCCGATTTGGTACACCTCGTGCTATAATCAGTGATCGTGGTACTCATTTTTGTAATGATCAATTCGCAAAAGTCATGTCCAAATATGGTGTTACTCATCGTTTAAGTACCGCGTATCACCCGCAAACGAGCGGTCAAGTAGAGGTGTCCAATCGTGGTCTTAAAAGGATTTTAGAAAGAACCGTTGATGGAAATCGTGCTTCTTGGTCCGACAAATTGGATGATGCATTATGGGCTTTTCGTACGGCTTACAAAACACCAATAGGATGTACTCCATATAAGCTTGTTTACGGAAAGAATTGTCATTTACCCATCGAATTAGAGCATAAAGCATATTGGGCTTTGAAGCATGCTAATTTTGACCTCAAAACCGCGGGTGATCACCGAAAAATTCAATTAAATGAGTTAACCGAACTTCGTGATCAAGCCTATGAGAATTCTTTGATTTACAAAGAGAAAACGAAAAAGATTCATGATTCCAAGATAAAAAATCGTGTTTTCAATGTTGGTGATAAAGTTCTTCTTTTCAATTCTCGATTAAAGATTTTCTCTGGCAAGTTAAAAACCCGTTGGTCCGGACCGTTTACCATCACCCAAGTTTTCCCTTATGGCACCATTGAGTTATCTCAAACCGATGGTCCCAATTTTAAGGTGAACGGTCATCGTCTCAAACATTATTTCGGAGGGGATATACCATCTATGGTAGTCCCGGATCTCCAAACTTTCCCTAAGGACAATTGAATTCAGGGATCGAGTCAAGCTTTGTGACTCGGTGACCAAAAACAAGCGCTTCGTGGGAGGCACCCCATGCTTATCATTCTATCTTCTTTCTATTTTCTAACCAATAACGTGAGGAGAGGCGACCTCTTCCATTCTTGTGTTTCGTGGTTGTTTATGTTGTTTGTCCAGGAATTTCCCGATTAATGAAGACTCTCGTGCTCGTTGTTTGTCTCATCTCCACTCGAGTCTCATTATTCATGCTTTTGGGAAGTTCACGATATATCCTAAATCTTATCGACTAACATCTTTGGCATAATTAATAAACGGCCTTAGACTTATGTTAGGATTACCCTTACCTTTTTAAACATTGAGGACAATGTTTCGTTTTAGTTTGGGGGGGTCAATCTTCGATTTGATTTGACTTGCACTTTCATTTGTGTCGTTTACTCACGCAACCTCGTTTTTCCTCAAAAATATCAAAAATTAAAAATTTTGAATAATTGTGAAAAAAATAAGTGTTGAAAAGTTGTGAAAAATAGAATAAAAGTTTGAATAAGTGTTTTGACACCGTGTCGACTTTCTTGTTGGCGAGAGTAGGAATAATATTTTGACTTGATCGGGCGTGTTGAGCCCTAGCTTGTTCCCTTAACCAATGATGATCACATAAGCTTGTGCTAGTTTTGTACACAAGGAGCTATAAAACGCGAATTCTTCTTTTAGAATCTGCAAGTTCCCGTACATTACTTTATATATGCGCAGCTTAAAAGCTTTCGCTAGTCTTTTACATCAAAGGGGCACTAAAATGCGAATTCTTTTCTAGAATCTGCAAGCTTCGTATTTGACTTTATATATGCGTGGCTGATTATCGGCTAAGTATCCGCGGATCTCATTATTTGAGATTTGTAGAAAAAGCGGAGAGCGAGAAATGATAGTGTTTATTTAGAAGTTAGATGCCATACGTGGAGTAGTGGTTCTCTTTAAAGCTCATCGAAGTTACTTGTGGCTTTTCGTTCCCATCAGCTTGTTTCACCCCATATCTTGTGTATAATAATTAAAGATGTCTCGGTTTTGACGAAATTTAGTTTTTTATCTTCTTAAGAGAATCTTTGCTTGAAAAATTGGGTACACATCGAGGATACATGCCATTGTATTGAGTTGTATTGTATTGTATTTCATTGTATTGAGTTGTACGTATGTGGTTTCGGTGCTACCCTAAAGCCCAGTGTTTAGTATGAGCTAAAGTGCTTTGAGACTTCGGATTGAGATCGGACCTTGGATCCTAGATTCTGACCCTGGCAGTCAGCGGTAGGTCTTGGATTGAAACCGTGAAGGTTCGGAGTTGAAAAGTTACTAAGGCAAGAAAAAGCAAAAAAAATGAAAAAAATATCAAGAAAAGTATGAAAAAAAGTGAAAAAAGTCAAAAGAAAGAATAAGGAATGATGTCTAGATTATGGTTTATGAGTTCAAGAGTTTAGACTAAAGTTGGTAGCGCGTGAGGTGCATGTAACGATCCTAGATCGGAAGCATAAGGTGCACGTGAATTGTACTCGCCAACTTATGTCTATTTTGTTGATTTCCAAAGTCTATGTATGTATCCAGTATCCTTGATGTGGACCTCATTTTTCGAGCAAACCTTCTTAAGAGAAGATGACTAACTACTTAGCGTTGGGATTCTTGGTATCTTTATCGGACTAATTCATATTGGAACGAGAATATATGAAGCAATTCATTTCTCAACTTAATTTAAAAAATTCTAGATACACTAAGATTTGGGAACAAGGGGTTTTTACACAAGTAACTACGATGAGTAGTATTGACATCTAACTTGTAAGTAAATGGTGATCTCGTTCATAAGCTTAGTTTGGGAATTTGTGAAAAATCAAGGATGACAAATTTTATCCTTTGGTTACTATTCTATGAATTGTGTTTCTACTCGATGAACCTAATAATTATCGCAAGATAATGAAAGTTGGTACACCGTCACGTGAATAAAGTTGCATAAAGTCCGTAAGTTATAAGTGTAATAAATGATGAAACAAAGAAAATGGTAAAACGGGGCGTTTAAGGGAATAAATGGTTTCGTATCTCTTTCGAACATTTTGCTACTTTTCAAAGTTAAGTAAAAAGAGTTATGAAATTATTTATCTCTAAAGCGTGATTGAGTCCCATTGCGTGAGGACACGACAATATCTTAGTTTGGGGGATTTTGATATGTGTTAGATCACATATCATTTCTTGACCAAATAAAGACCAAAAATGACCAAAAACACTAACGAATGCCAAAGTTCTACTTGCTTTTGTGTTTTTGATTATGCAGGGGCAGATAATTCAAAATTGGACAAAAACCGAGACAAAAATGACGAAACGAGCACGGGTTTGGAAAGAGTTGCAAAAGCCGAGGCAGGAGTAGAATTCTCAAGTGTTGATCATATTCGAGCTCAGATTGGCAATTCAAGTCCTCAATGAATCAATATTTGTCAAGAATGATCCCTGAAAGAAATTACACAACTGGTCCCTTAAGTTACTGAAATTACACAAAAGGTCCTTGTGTTAATTCATTTACCTAAGCTGCAATAAACCCAAAATCTTATTACACAAATCCATTAACCCAACATAATCCATCTGGCCCAATCCCCACTTTTACCCGTGACCCAACCTTTCCCACACAACCCGACCCAAGCCAACAAAACAAATAAATATAAAAAAAAAACCCCCAACCCGCCTTTTACCTTATCCCCAATTTACCCAACCTGGAAATCACATGAACCCTAAAACTTAACCGGCCAAATTCACTGAGAGTAAGGGTAATATAGTCAAATTGAATGGCTTCTAGAAGGGTGTCAGCTTGTCAGAACGTGTCAGAGGCCAAGAAGCACAAATTGAGACAGTTGGCACCATTCCATTGGCTCCAACACGTCAGGGGATTTAATCCTAAGGCTGAGAGTGTAAGTAATGATTGGGTTTTGATCTAAAGGCTGAAAAAGAAGCACAACACGTGAAGAAGGATTGCCAACGTGTCATTCTAGCTGCTTCCAAAGAGAATCCAAAGCTCATCCCAAGCTCTCCTCATCTGCTATAAATACTAGTCGTTTTTCTTCATTTTTCAGTGTAATTAGTTAGTGTAATGAAATGCTGTCCAATTGTAGTCTCAATTCTCTTTTGTAACCTTGTAATGATTTTTAAGAGTTAATAGAAATCGTTTTCAGTTTTATAGCAGCTTCTATAATAAGCTTCAGCTTATTCTACTTGTTATTCAGCTTATTCTCAGCTCATATTTTGTTTTCTCAAAGCTTTTAAATCTCAACTTTTTCAAAACAATAAAAATAATAAAAAAACAGAAAAATAAATAAAAAATGTTTTTCTACATTTGTTTGCAGATTTCATAAGCTCACATTAGTTTACAAAAGCTTCAATAAGCTAAATACTAGTTCAAACTGTTAAATACTTCATTTCATTATTTGGTCAATGAAAGTCAACTGCAGGGTCAAAGAAGGTCAAAGGAGTGGGTATGATGCAGAGTTAGGGTAGATTTGGTACTGAGATATGGTTATGGGATTGAATGAAGATGGTTAATGATGCTGAGGTGGATTAGATAGGAATAATGGGTTGATGCAGTTTAGGATAGTGGTCCTTGTTGAAGAAATTGATGCTGTGCAGAATTGTAAGAGCTTATATTCCTTTTTCAAATTCCTATTTCATTCATAAGTAGCTGTTTAGATCAAAGTTTTAACTGTTACATTGATAATTTTCATGGTTAATACATTAGTTTTGGTGATTTGAGCATTATTTGATGATTTTTGTGGACTAATCTGTTAGAGTTTATAGAGTTTAGTTGTTGATTCAATTTAAATTGGTTGATTTTATCTGAGAGATCTAGTAAAGGAATTTATTAGTGATATCTCTGTTATAGTTAGTTAAATCTGTGTTGTTAAATCTCCTAGTGTAAAAGTGGTTTGTAACTGTTGCAAGTGGAATATAATTGTGGATTTTATTTGCAAATCTGTGTTCTAGTTGATTTTGTTGATTGAATGTGATGAATCTGAGCTATGTTCATGTTTTTGAGTAAGAATTGAAGGTTGTTAGAATCTGAGTTCACTAGATCCTGTTATGACAGTTTTCTGTGAAGAATTTTGAGTAATAAGTGATTCTGTGATTTAGAGTTAACTAGCTGAATTTAATTGTGGTTTTGCTGTCATTTAGAAGTACTTGATAGGTAGAGGTTATTAATTTGATATAATACAGCTTAGATTCCATAATTGTAGTGAAAATTGCATTTAAGAGGGTGTTTGGATTTAGAAGGTTAACTGAGCTATTGAGACAGATTGGCTAATATTTTGCATCAATTAGCTTGCATACACCTTTTGCAACCTAATTGGACTAAATAACAGCAACTCTGTTCACAAAAGTCAAAAAAATCCTTCTCAATCTAAATTGGTTCTTAACTGTTGTTCTCATGAAGTTGTGATTCATAGATTTGTTCAGATAATCAGTTTATGCTTGATAGATAAGTGTTTTAGAAGCTTAATTCAACTTTATTTGAGAGTAATTAGCTGCTAAAATTCAAATTGGTCAAACTGTTTTGTTCATATAAAAGTCAACAGAATCAGGTTCTCAGTATATACTGACTCTAGGTTGCTGTGTTCTTGCTTGGATTTGATTGATCATTTGTTACTGTTTCTGTGTGAATTTGAGTTTTATAGAAAGATAACCTAGCCTATTTCTTAAGTTTGTAATATCAGTCTGCCATTTTAACATTCACTCATTGAAAGAAGCTTGCAAAAGTTGTGCATAGTCTGTTTGATACAAGAAGTTTTATAAACTCAGTTTTGCTCAAAGTTCAAGAGAAAATTCAGTGCTCAATTGATTTGAATGGGATAGGGCTTTTGAGATACATGTAATCTGTGGTTGCTTAGCTTTACATAGCAATTTGTAGATTTTGATTTGGCTCAGTTTAGATCTTGTTACAAGCTTTTGAAGTGAGCTTATTAAGCTGTTCTGTCAAAGAGTTTTAAACAGAAAACATTTTTGATTTTTTTTTACAAATTAGGTCCTTGCATTTTCTAAAAGAGTGTAATTGTAAACTGTTTTCATTCTTCTTTTTATATTAGTTTCAAAAATTACAAAAACAGTCCTTGTAGTTTTAAGTTTTGGGATTTAGTTAAAAATTAGTTTGTCAAAAGTACAATTTAGTCCCTTAACTTTTCTAATTTTCATTTTTAGTTCTTAAACTTTTAAAATAGTTTTGTAAATTTACAATTTTAGTCCCTTAGCTTATTGCATTTGCATTCTAGTCTTATAATTTGCATTTAGACTTTATAATCTCGGGATTAGCTCGGGATTTGCATTTGCTTTTGCCTTTATGTGTTTAATTGTGCATTACTTGTTCCCGTTGCCTTAGTTTGCGTAATTGATTCATATTTGTAGAATTTATAATCAAAACTCTCAAAAATATTTCACTATTCATCTCACACACACACATTTTCAATCGTCTAATTCGTTCGGCGTCAAACTCTCTCTTGGAAAACGACCGCAGGGAATATTCTCACGAAATATTTACTTTGGAAAACACTAAGCTTACAATACTCCACATCAATTTTTGGAGCCGCTGGCCGGCGTTTGAAAGAGGCGTTTTCTGTTTGTTGTGATTTGAAGATCCTTCCTTCGGAGGTTTTGCGTTTTTTGTTGAAAATTTAAAAAACAAAAGATATAAATAAAATTTTACCAAATGTTTTTTCTTAATAATTTTTCCTCGTTATGGAACTTAAAAAACTAATTATTCTTAAATTATCCTCCGTGGTAGGGGAGTGTTTGACAACATAAATTCGAACGCTCAAACCAGATACATCGTGAATCAAATCTGTCATAGTTAACAACAATTCATTTGAGTACGTTAATAAAAAACAAAGAATATAAAAGAAAAGATTATTTTTATTTCTTTGAAAAAAAAAAAAATTTTGATTTCTACTTTTGTTCATGACATTATTTTTTTGTATGAAACGGTTCTTTGTTTTACACATCTCTCCCGCCCCGGTACCCATGGTATTAATCCCAGAGATTTTTTCGACAAATATTCCTGTGTTTATGTATCTCAACCGTTGAGGAAATGTAAATAATAACGGTGAACACCCCGCGGTGGGTGCTAACAACAAATGATGGACCTCCGATAGGAACCTCAACCGTTCAAGATCTTTGATGAGATAAGGTTCTTTTGGAGTTAGGAGGGTCCATCGGGGATAACGATATCAACAACCAATTGAATAATCACGGGTTACTCAAGTCTCATCACGATATCTCATTTCACGGACTTGAGCACGAAGACCCTTATGCTAATAAGGAACTCCCGATGATTGCGGAAACGATTAAGATTAATCAAGTTCCGTATGATGTTGTTAAAGATGAAGTGTTTCCTTTTTCCCTCAGGGGGCGCCCGGACTTGGCTGGAAAGGAACCACAAATTCGATTCACACTTGGAGATTTAGCTTCCAAGTTTGTGAATCATTTCTATCCTCTTATTTAATTGGCACTCAATTCTTCGATTAAAGCTATCCGATGAATCGTTGTGAGCTTGGGACGATTAGTTGTCTGGAAGTGTCTATC
>LBNU01036714.1:122147-137681 GCA_014162995.1 Artemisia annua | reverse complement strand
CACGGACGCTAGCTGCGCCTGCAGGCTGGAGATTTCCTCCTCATACTGGGAGCGGCTACTTTCGACAGTGTAGCTCGCTCTAGCTTGCGCCACCAGCTCGGACTGGCGCGCAGTGATGGAAGCCAGCTCCTCCATCACAGAGTCAAACGATCTCGACTCCTCTCCAATATCCCTTGGCGAATGTGCCCCATCCAGAAAGGGGCTCACCTTGGGTGACGCACTTCCATCTAGTGCGCCAGTATCCTCCACATACTGTTCACTGCACAAAGGATTTAGAATAAGTGTTAGCGTATGAAAACAGTCAATCATACGCAAAATCCTAAGGGATTATTACAGAATACTTACATGTGGGGAGGAGATAAGGACACATCCTTCTCCTTCTCAGTCATGGACTCGTCCCCCTTAGACTTCTCAGCATCCACACTGCGGACACGAAGAAACACAGTTAGAATAATAACTTGACAAAAGTTTATAAAAAAAAGGAAGAGAGAAAATAACACGAGATACTTACTCCATCTGCAACTCAGTGAAAGATGGACCATCCTCAGCCTCAGACCGCGGCATCTTGGAAGATCCCTCACCATCACCACCAGACGCCCTCCTCCATTTCTTCGTCAGTCTCCTCCAAATTGATAAGCACATTAGGAGGAGGCTGCACAGTATCAAGCTCCTGCTGCATAGGTGGAGCCACCTCCTGCACCGGTACGGCCACCACCACATCAGGAGAGCCCTCAGGCTCTGGAACAACCATCTCCACGACGCGCCCGTCCGTCGCCTCAAGTATGGGCACCTCACCCTCCCCCAACGGGCGAATCCCTATAGTCATGGACCGTGGCTCATCCAGCTGCACAACACTGAAGAGATCCATCTCTGAGCAAAACAAAACAGAACAACTGTTACATAACTTATGGAGAAAGAAGAAAGACGTACACTACAATGACACTAAGTGCGAAGGATGAGTACCCACCCGAACCATCCGCAGCCAAGAAGGTCGGCACCTCCGTCGCAGGTTCGAAGTAGTTGCGACTGATGCCCATATGCACCAGGAACTCTTCTGGATATGCGTTGATGGGGAGGCGATTTTCATCAATAATAGCCGCGTGATCCGCGCTATACCATCCTTCCAGGGGGCACTCATCCCTCGGCAAGGAGTGCCGAGTATAAAACTCAAAGTCATGAGGGAAGACAACGGAGTCAACCCAGAAGAACTTCTCTCGCTAGTTGCGTAGAGAGTCCACCCTCCTTGTGTAGTACTGCAATTCACCCTTGCGCTTCGCAAAGGTGATCCATCCATTCAACCACGTCGTATGATAGAACGCGCGGAATAAATGGACGGTAGGGGGGATTGCCAACAACTTGCAGTTCACCTCAAAATTGGATATCTTGGCAGCGCCAAGAGGGTGCAACTGCGAGATGTGGATAGAGTAGTAGATGAGTATATCACTCAGAAATACGGTTATGGGGACACGCTGATTCGCATACTCGAAAAAGCGCGTGTATACCCCCACCTTCCCAAAGGGGAAGTCCGCAATGGTATCATTGGGTTCGGGCACCACCGGGTGCACGTCCAATGGAATATAATAGTCTGAGGAGAACCGCGTCAGCTCATCCTCAGACATATTCGAATGACAGTCACTCAACTGGATAACCATTCTATCAGAATATTAAGCGCACGCGCTGATTACCTAAATGTTTCGCAGTTTGTTCGGAAAGAAGTTAGGAGTTTTTTTTGAAATTGAGAGAGGAAGTTTTACTGTGGTAATCACAGTAAAAATGAGGGTGGTTATATAGTATTCCACCCACCACAGATGATCGACACGTGTACCCCACTAACTCGAATCGTGTGGCTAGGAACTGAAACGGTACATGACAAGTGGACAGCCTCTCCACTTCCTGAGGTACCTAAATGGCACTTTTTTGGACTAGATACATCACACGTGTGTTTTTGGCGGTATAATTTCGAATTCTTCCCGCGTACGCGTGGGGGATAGCTTTGAAATAGTTTTANACACGGTTTTGGTCTAGTATCCGCAGGTTTTACCCTGCGCACACTAGACTGGGGGGACATGATGACGTATAGTATACACCCGGGTCACGCGCCCGATTAGTAAACAATACTAATATTTGAGCCCATCACGTGTGGGCCGCCATAACGATAACTGGACCACCAGTTAGACGGTTTGGGCCTACAAGGCCCAAACCCAAAGTTATTAATGGAATCGGATATGGAATATCTCCTATATATAGAAGATATATACCAAATATCCGATATCGGCGAATGCGCCGAAGAGTGAGGAGCACGAAACCTTATCGGTTACGTGTGTATAAATAGGGCGATGTAGACATCGTCCAAGGTACGACTTATAAACCCTAAACTCTTCACAACCCTAAATTCGATTACTTACTCTCACGCCGGAGGATAATCGGGGGAGACAATCCCTCGATAAGCCTAACGGTGTTTGTTGCTTTCTTAGTGCGCAGGTCCCCAAGCATTATCATCTAATTTATACGAGAACAGGAACCAAACGAGGAACGCCCAACTTTTGTATCAACATGTGTTAAAGACTTTTTCTTTAAACTTAGTCTTTAAACAACTATACGAAGCTGGATAAAGCAATTCTGGGTCATTTTAATTAAAACCATCACCTGCTGGTTCATGTATAAAAAGCATTCAAACACTTTCCAATATGATTATTAATAAAAAAAATTCATATGCTAAAATAAGCCAAGGAAGCATATTTGTTGTGTATAGGGGTTATATCTTCAAAGAGTCCAAGGAAAACTGCAATTTTGAGCATATATAAGAAATTTGTAGGGAGTTGGCTGCAGAAAATTGTGGGTAGATCTATGTTACATCCTCCTACAATATCTTTCAACTTATCCCCTACCCACACCAAATTAGAACATGTGTAATGCACTAATTCTCTTCCTTAATTTAAGTAGAAGGATATGTAGGAATATCAAGGTTGAAATCCGATGGCACTAGTAAACGAGAACTCCCATCTAATATTTCAATGTTAAACTTACTTCATAAATTGAGTGCTTCCCTCATCTCCAGAAAGAACAGATGATCAATCGGAATAATCAATGTCAATCTTAAGTCTTATTTGCTCAGGAGGCATGAGTGGAAACACAAGAATGGGAATTGCGTTGCCAATATAACAAAAAAAGAGTAATTATTTGGCAAATGAGGTCAATCTCTTCAACGAATAACACGTGTATTGTGCTGCTTTCTAGAATCCCCATTTGAAGGGTCAAAGTTTCGGGAAAAGGTAGATTTGATGTAATCATGTCAAAAAAATACATCGTACTTCAAGTTTCAGGAAAAGGAGTATTTGATCACACCACCTAAACACAATTCTTTCAAGTTTCCTAATTAATCAGTGTTGAATGGTAGAGACTCTTTCAGATGACATGAGTAGTAAAACAGTGAATCCTGACTAGGGACATCAACAATTTTAAACTATTATTTCTTTCTAGAGTAGTTATTTTCAGTTCACGAAGAGACTTAAGATTTTTAACCTTGATTGTCTTCACACCCTCACTGCATAGGTTAATCTTCTCAAGCATGAAACATGTAGATAATAAGTTATTGAGCACGTCTTCACTAAAATGTGAACTTCGATCAACTCGAGTACCGGAAGGGACACACAATTGATAACAACATTGCTACTCAACATAGATGGATTAATTATAGATTGCCAGAGGCTCTTACACTAATTATATTTAGGTTTGCTCCAGAGAATATCTCATCTGGTAATGTCAACGAAGGAATCTTTACCCCGGCCAATTGTGAGATAAAGCTCCTTGATACAACTTTTGGTAGCTACACCCCGAATCCATTTGTTGGTATGAGAATCCCCTTGTTTGTCCTGTACGTAGGTTTCAAGATTAAAACTTTTGATTGGTAGGGTGTCCCGAAAATACCTTCGTAGAGTGCGGCTGATATTCTTCCAATTTACATAGAGGTGCAAGGAAAACGAGCAACAAGCTGCGCCGCTAGCCCTTTTTGAATTACATTACCTTTAGCCTACATGGCGTGCATGCTTCACGATGGTAAAAAGGATGAGTTAACCTACTAAATAACTCATTGAGTAAGATGGTTGCAAACCCATCAACTTTGGATTACGTATCCTTGTTAAACACCTTGCGCTCAAGACGCTGGCGCAAGTTCCTTGCGCACCCCACGATGGATGCGCAATAGGGCACACTGTGCGCGTTTAACAACATAGGAAATCAAGACTCTTGATTCCTTAAAGTACAATACGACAAGTAAACTTACACAAAGTCATAGATAACTATGATCTTTTTTTCACTAAGTTAAAAAATTCCATACACGACTATGGTCTTTACATAAGGAAATCCATATATAATTATGATCCTTCTCTTTCTAAGCACGCTGAGACACTTAAAGATATCTTCACGCAAAGATACATGAGTTATATACGAACCACGAGTTCAACAGCATAAGTATTTGGAAGTTATAAACAGACTAAGTACAAAAGGCAAATTTTTCATAAATAGAACATGTTTCTACAAAAAGATTTGTTCACACAAATACTAAGTACAAATGTCCTAAATACTATATGTACGTGTCATAACATTACTATGCATAACTCGTTGGACTTTGTTGAGGAGCTCCACGGCCTCAGGTGCAAGGAAACCGAAAGTATCAAATGCGAAAGGAATAAAAACATGTTGTTTTCAATGCACGCTTTCTCGTGTTTTGTGGTTGTTTGCTAAGAAAGTAAGAATTCTGCCCCCTCACTAGACCTATCGCTTTGTATGTTGTTCCGGAGATCCTTTAATAGAGTGTTGTCTATCAACTTCAGCTTCTTTCAGGTTGTTTGCTAAAAAGCATTATGGCATCATTAAACCTGACGTTAGGATTGGTCGACCATGCGTATAACCATGACTTTGATAGAATGTTGGTGCTGACAGCTTCAATTCTATCGGCAGCAATGAATGTATACAATGCATCAACTCATCAAAATTTTCGAGTCATTGCTTGGGTATCATAATTTTATCCATGTACATAATACTACTGCCGCTGGTTAGCTTCGATATAGAATGGCTTTCTTGCTTCATGAACTAAACGTGAATTTCTATGTTTTGGAGTGAAACATACTTTGAAATTGAAAACCTACTTGTGCTTAAATTAATTGTAAAATGCATCAAAACAAAAACAAAAAAATAAATCATTATTATCACGATGTATCAAGAAGGACATGATATGATCACTACAAGAAAAAGTAGCTTTAGTGACGAGAATTTAGTGACGAGATTTTTTTTGGTCACTATTTAGATGAAAATAGTGACGATATAATTTTTGGTCATCGGTAGAAACTCAGTGACGAAACTTATAAGTGGTCACTATTTAGTCACTAAATTACATGAATAGTGACGAGAAATTTCGTCATTAAACATTGGTGACGAAATTTTGGTCACTATTTCACATATTGCTATGACTGAATTCTACAAAATGATTAAGAGGACGATTACATATATATTTCGGGTCGACCCTAACTCGAGTTAGCCAAATATTTTCAACCCGATACCCGACCCTATTTAGTATTCAGGTTACTCGGGTTGACCCGAATAACCCAAATTCAATTTTTGACCCGACTACCCGACCCGAATAAGCTTAGTCGGGTTCGGGTCCCGGTGGGGTTCGAGTCGTGTTTTTGACACCCCGTATCATATGCCGGTTCAGGTCGGGTTTTTTTTGACACCCCGTATCATACGGATACAAAATTTGTAACAGAAAAATATGCAAAATTGCAAATATTTTTTCTTTGCTGGTGCAATCCTCCCCTAACCATATTATTTGAAACATAAAATTTCAAATACAATATTATTTTTCATTTATAAGAATGTAAAAATAATGTGTATAAGTTGTGAAAAAAATGGATTAGAAAAATAAAACAAGTCACATTATTTCTTACTTATATTTTACTAATATACAAATCACATTATTCACTAGTAGTCATATACTCATCAGTATCTCAATTCTCGGTTTCTCACCACATCCCCACAGTCCCGCTTAAATCTTTCAACTTAAATCTCACCGATGGTGAACTTAAATCACCATTATCTCACCGATAGTTGTTTCGAACCAGATGAACCACGCGCCACCGGTAAATCACCACGGCAACATCCACCACCAACCGCCGCATAGCCAACCAACTTTCTCAATCGAAAAGGTATCATTAATTCCTTCATAATTGCTTGAATTCAAAGTCGATTCGTTTATCAAATTCAGTTGTGATTTTATAATATGTTTATCATTGTGATTGATGTGTTCATCTATTATATGATTGCTAGTTTACTTTTTTTTTCATTTTCAGCATGAATACAACGTGTTTGATAAAATGACTCAATGAAAACTAGGTCGGAATAGATCTGGTTATGTTAAATTTAGGGCTTGTTATGTTGAAATTAGGGCTTGCTTGGAGCTCAAGCTCTCATTTGAATGTGATATCTATATGAAGTTGATTACTATATGTAAGTTGATTTATAGACACTGTATCTGCACTCAAGTTGAAACTGTAGTCTGATGAAGTTGATTTGCGTTTGTTAGTGAAATATTTGTTATCTAGACTGAAATGAGATTTTTGACTTAATGTTGACTTTAGATTATCTACTAGGAAGGTTATTTGCTATAGTGGTTATGATTTTGTTACGGAAGTCATTTGCTATGGATTCTGGTTTAAGTGTGTGCAGGAGTGTGTTTAGCGAGTCAACGGGTTGTTAGTTTTGAATTTAGGAATTTAGTATTGTAGTGAGTTTTGCGGTGAAGAACTTGAAGTTTTGAAAATAGAAGAGCTTGAACTCGAGTCTATAGGATTTNTCTGCACTTTTTCACTCCGAAAACGCTCGAAAATGCTTCTTTTGTAATTTTCCCTTCAAAAGTACCTAAAATGAGAAAAGAAACGACTTTGGGTGAAATCTAAACCAAAAACATACGAATTAGGACTCAAACCGACCCCTAAAAACGTAACATTTTTCGTCTCATCAGGTTATGATTTTGTTACGGAAGTCATTTGCTATGGATTCTGGTTTAAGTGTGTGCAGGAGTGTGTTTAGCGAGTCAACGGGTTGTTAGTTTTGAATTTAGGAATTTAGTATTGTAGTGAGTTTTGCGGTGAAGAACTTGAAGTTTTGAAAATAGAAGAGCTTGAACTCGAGTCTATAGGATTTAGCCACTTTTGATATTTGAAAGTTATCGAGTCTATAGCATGCGGCACGTTTTGAGTTCTGAGATATATGTTAATCAGGAACAATCTGCTTATGATGGAGTTAATGTTGCCGTTAGATTATAATTTTATAGTAACTTTGAGAACAAGGTGCTTATGAAGAAGTTGATTTGCGTCTGTCGGTGAAATATCCATTGTTTAGCCTGAAATTCTACAGAATGTTAACTTTAGCTGAAAGTTACAGAACAATTATAGATTAATCTTATGCTCCGGAGATTTTAAGTAGTTGCAGGAAAAATGAAGTAGTCTCGAGGGAATTTTATATAATATAGAGTGTAGGGGTTGGGATGCTAGGAAAAAGTATGAAGGACTAATAATAGGAGGTTATTAACTGACAATAATAGTTTATCTCGTTCCACTGATTTAGTACCATACAACGAGTTACGAAAGTGATGCCAGATAGAATTTGAATAATTGTTATATGAAATCAGATAGATACTTATGTTGCTGTGCAGATGCTTTATGTTTGTGTATTGCGAGACATTTGATAGGGCAACCAGCTTAGGTCCACATCAGCTAACATGGCATTGGTAAATGGTTAGGTGTCTGGTTTGTGATTGAGGATTCTCAAAAAGTCAAGCATCAGCTGACTTGATTAATGGTTTTGGTTAAGGTTGAGGCTTTGTTAAGATTATAATAATTAAACAGTAATAATAAAAGGTTAGTTTTTTTCTCTTTTAGCTAGCGTTTGGCATTTCGATTATAAAGTACTTATGTGGGTATACATTCGGGTTTCAATATTTAGTTACTGATTAGTACTTTGCAGATATATAGAAATTTATATGATGTTCACATTCTGTGATCGTTTGTGATAAGCGTAGTGTTGGTATGTATCAGACCTTAAATAGTTGCAGTACTGGAAGTTAACAGAATTTCAGCTATTAATCGATTCAGCTGTAGCATTTCCAACTACTCTATTGTATTCATATCTCCAAAACTTTGCAGTTTGCTAGTTTGTATCCATTATAGATCAGAAGGACATGGTACCCGCCCTACACCCTGTTGATTTTGGGTATACCATTGAGGTAAGAATCGTGAAAGACATTCTGTTGTTTCCTTATTTCTTTTTATCTATTTATGCATTAGTTTCTGATAAGTATCTTTAATGAAGACTAGCGTTTTATCTTCTTTTTTTTAGGGAGTGCCTGCTAGTCGTACAAATCTTTGATGAGCATCTGATCAGGGGAATGCCAATATGCAGGTTAGCTGTATTCCCTCGTATCTTTATTTAACTTAAAAAACTTGTATCATTAACGTCTGTCATGAGAATGGAAGCATAAGGTAAAGATAATGTTTGCAGGATGTTCTACTTTTATACTTCACATTTGATCCAGAAAATACTGAAGAACCAACATGAATTTGAGTGAAGGATAAGGTCTCAACGTGAAGAGGAGTGTAGGCATCTTGAAGAGGAGTTGAATATCCAAGAGGACAGGGTACGTATATTAAAGAACGACTAATATTGCTAAAGCGGGCACTTGTTTTTTATTGCATCCAAAAGAAGACTAAGATTGGTAATTTTTGATACTGAAACATACTAGTATTGTGCCGATAAATGAAGGTGTACACTAGGGTCCCTTAAACGAGTTCTCATTGGAATAAGTACGTGTTTTACGTTTCACATAGGTCAAGCTAAAGCAAGGACTGAAAGCTGCAACGGATATCTCTCACGAGGGAAATGGATATTTACAAGTAAGTCTACAATTTTATAGACGAAATTACACCACGATGACCGTCCTTCTGTCTTTGCTTAAGAATTAACAGATGTGTTAATTGCATGTAGGAAACTAAATTCTGGAACCTTTACAGGGAAGACCTACCTTCGTGTTCCATAGTCATGAAAACTTCAGTGGGATTAGTGATCTTCTTGCTTGCTTGTTAGAGCCTTTTATGCCATCATTTTCCGTTAAGGTAAGTAATTTGCAGTTGTCATATAAATTTGCAATCATGTCCTAATTGGACTTTAACTTCCAGATTCTAGCGATGAAGCTGTTGAGACTGCAAAGCAATTGGCACCTTAAGAAGGCTTGTTAGTAAGTGTCTTTTGTTGTTTTAACGCAAAGTTTATATTTATATGTTCAAGTATCATATAGCCAGTTAGCTATACCCCTAGTACAACTGATTATGAACCATGAAAAACTTGTCTGCTTGGATTTCATACGCTACTATATTTAATGCGCTAAAAAGGCAGTGGATTAATTTGTTGTGGCATATGGGAAGGTGTACTATACGCTACTATACAGTATGTTGACATGTTTAGTATTAATTTTTGATAAGGTGGCCATATCTGGAGCAGCTGCTGCTGCTGCTATCAAGGTTGGAAAGAGACCTGAGAATATAGGAAAACTTATTGCAGTATCTTTCCCTGTCTTAGCTGCACTCATATAAGCATACTGGTGTTCAAAAAACCAACCAGAGTAGATAATGATGCTGGATGATTAATGTGCATATTTATTGTTAAAATGGTTGCAGGTTGTATTTCCTAGCTTTGGTGAGGAATACTTGACTATTCTTTTCCCGTCAATCCGTGAAGAGTGCGAGACAAGCGAGACAATGCAAGCTGAGTCATGAAAATGTTAAGATTTGGTTTTATACTAATGTTAAATGTTTTAACATTGTAAGTGTTAGACATGTTTGTGATTAGTGAAAAAATCAGACGCCGGATGAATTTGATAGGTTATGGGTTGTGTTTGTGTTGAATTTCGACTCACGCATTTGGGTTTTGTGAACGAAGTTAATAAATTTTGCGTTGCTTCAGATATTTAGATTCCAGTTCATTTGTATATTGAAAATTGGTACATATTTTTTTTGGTTATATGCTCGGTTTAGTGACCACTTATTTGGTCTCCAACACTTGGGTCTGTGACGACTTTTTGGTCACTAATAGGATAAACAGTGACGATTGTTTCGTCACTATGAGCATTGTGACGATTTTTTTCGTCACTAATAGGTTGAAGGGTGACCATTTATCTCGTCACATATTAGTGACGACGAAAAGTCTCGTCTCTAATTGACTTAGTGACGGAGCTATAGTGACGACTGGTGACTACTCGAGTTTGGTCACTAAGCAAATTTGTGACCACGTTTTACACTGTTAGTGACGAAACTGATTTCGTCACTATAGGCCAATTTTCTTGTAGTGGATCATGCTACATCTCGATGTATCTAATACATATTCCTGCAATTAGTTGAAAGTCGTAAAAAATAAGATGCAAAAAAAATATAATATTAATAATAATAATAATAATAATAATAATAATAATAATAATAATAATAATAATAATAATTAAAAAAAAAAAAAAATCTGTTAGTTGAGAGTGAAAATGGGTTTGATGTATGTGCTTGTGAGAAGTATTATAAAAACAGGTTTTCTGAAAAGTAAATAGGGAATGAAAGGTCCTCTTTTTCTCGTACTTGGGTTAACTTAATTAAAAGATGATATCAACGGTATTAGACATCAACTTGTAGTTGGATTTCCTCCTTTAAGAAACCCAATAGCTAAGCAAGTTTATCGTAATACCACTTATTTTTCTAGGATTTATCTTTACTACTAAATACACTAATAAAGGGAGCCGGACTCGTTTTTATTTTTCATTCAATCAACCGAACGATCACCTCAGCATCCTCACACAATCTAGGTATCACTTTATATTCAATAATTCAACTTTTTGCATTTGTATCCTTTATTTATTTACTTCTAAAGCTTATTAATCGTAGGTGATAACTTTGTCATCCACACTTCTAAAGCTTAATCAGGGCAAAAGGAAAAGATTTCTGGCAAAAACCTTACTTTGTGTCGTCGTTAACCAAATATGCAATGCCAAGATGAATTTTATAGGGAACGCAATCTGATGAACCAAGCTTATCCACATGCACCAAGTAAGTATTTGATTACTACCCTATATAGTGATTTCTTTTCTAAACATGATCCTGTTGTAGAGGTAGGAAGATTGAAGGTTGGGTCTGGCAAGTTGGGTAATTAATGAATCAAAATAGCTTGGGTTGACATGTAAACACTTATTATCTTTTCATCAGATATATTTCATAATCATACTTGATCATTAGAAGCTACCCATATACCTTATGTTAGGATCAGGGGAACAAATAATCAGTGGCAAAAGAGCATAACAGCAGCAACAGGGTTGGCAAAAGTACAGCAACAAATAATTAGAAGAACAAGATCAGAGGTTCAAAGGCTTGGAACAATAACTGATAATTTTATTATGAAGAGAGTCTTGGATACAAGTTCTATTCTGCTATTGATTATATATAGTGAGCAAACCGNAGTTGAGAGTGAAAATGGGTTTGATGTATGTGCTTGTGAGAAGTATTATAAAAACAGGTTTTCTGAAAAGTAAATAGGGAATGAAAGGTCCTCTTTTTCTCGTACTTGGGTTAACTTAATTAAAAGATGATATCAACGGTATTAGACATCAACTTGTAGTTGGATTTCCTCCTTTAAGAAACCCAATAGCTAAGCAAGTTTATCGTAATACCACTTCTTTTTCTAGGATTTATCTTTACTACTAAATACACTAATAAAGGGAGCCGGACTCGTTTTTATTTTTCATTCAATCAACCGAACGATCACCTCAGCATCCTCACACAATCTAGGTATCACTTTATATTCAATAATTCAACTTTTTGCATTTGTATCCTTTATTTATTTACTTCTAAAGCTTATTAATCGTAGGTGATAACTTTGTCATCCACACTTCTAAAGCTTAATCAGGGCAAAAGGAAAAGATTTCTGGCAAAAACCTTACTTTGTGTCGTCGTTAACCAAATATGCAAAGCCAAGATGAATTTTATAGGGAACGCAATCTGATGAACCAAGCTTATCCACATGCACCAAGTAAGTATTTGATTACTACCCTATATAGTGATTTCTTTTCTAAACATGATCCTGTTGTAGAGGTAGGAAGATTGAAGGTTGGGTCTGGCAAGTTGGGTAATTAATGAATCAAAATAGCTTGGGTTGACATGTAAACACTTATTATCTTTTCATCAGATATATTTCATAATCATACTTGATCATTAGAAACTACCCATATACCTTATGTTAGGATCAGGGGAACAAATAATCAGTGGCAAAAGAGCATAACAGCAGCAACAGGGTTGGCAAAAGTACAGCAACAAATAATTAGAAGAACAAGATCAGAGGTTCAAAGGCTTGGAACAATAACTGATAATTTTATTATGAAGAGAGTCTTGGATACAAGTTCTATTCTGCTATTGATTATATATAGTGAGCAAACCGACATACAAAACAAAACAACCGACATACTAACCGACATACAAGTTTATTTTATGTCGAAATCCTAAGTGCGAACCTTCTACACCTGTAAAATCCACGTGATCAGTAACACAGTTGTACATTCTACGCCAGCTTTGTGCTCAATTGTCATTCACGTAAATACCACGTATTTTATCTTTTAATCATATGGACTAGTACATAACATCAAAATGTTATGCTCATTAACTGTAAATGTTGTCACTTTATATATATATATATATACACACATTAACAAATTTTGTTTTCTAAAAAAAGAACTATTTATTTTAGAAAAATGATTGTTGTGCCTACTAATCATGCCTACAAATGCACCTAATGATTTGATTGGCCGTTGATTTCAAAAAATGATTGGTTGATTACAAATGTACTCTTTATTTTAACTGTACTACGTAGACAGTAACCGGTAATGATATGGGAACACAATTGAAAGTATGTAAGTATATTGATATTTTTTCCTCCTGTGTTCTTTGGGATGTTTGTGGGAACGCATGCATGGGGGTGTATGCATTTAGGTTATGTTTTTTGGCAGCTTTGCTCCTTTGTCATTAGTACGTATGATTAACATGGCTATTGGCTTGTCAATCCATGTAGTAGATTACACAAGTGTAGTGCGTTTAGGTTAATATGGCACTCAGTCATATTCCTTTGTACTTAACGATTTTTTTTGTGTGAATATATTTACCGGGGTAAAACCCTTTACAAAAAAAAAGTATATTGATATTTTTTGACGTTAGTGTATGTTAATAGAACATTAGAAAAATTAATGTCATTATTAGATGGACTAAACCCTTTTCATAATATAACTATAAGTCTACTAGTCTAGTTAGGATTAGAAACAATTTTTTTGCAATAATAATCTAAGTGTTTGAAATTATGATTCTGGATATCATAAAAATCTTAAATAGTTTTACCAAATTTTAACTTGTTCTACCTAGATATCTCCTGGTTAACTATATATGTTAGATCATGTGACCCGCTTGAGATAAAACACAACCTAAATTAAGTCTTCGATAACTAAATAGGTATGTTTTGTGAATTTCATAGCTCGCAGAGATCGTGCCAGTAGTTTCCACTTCAGGATCCGGAAACTAAGAGTCGGTGCTCTTGACCGCATCACAAAGAAGTTGAAAGTTTTTCCTAAGGTTTGTTAGTGCTACTTCCCATTTTACTGGTACTAAAGGTGGCATTATGGCCCAATAATATTGGAGTGGGGTGGGAACGCATCAAAAGGGTTACGAGTTGAAACGGTTTGGGTTGGATTGACCTAAACACTTTTTTTTCAATTTTGTTTATTTATATTCTTGTGAACAGGTGTGTCAAGTTTAGTAATACTATTCCAACAATGATGTAAGGCCTCTTAATAAAATTATAGGTAAATTTCATAAATTAAGTGAACCATCCACTTTCTGACATGTTCTGTATTGAACCACTTGGGGAAATGGTGTTACAAATTAGGGTTTGTTAGATTAGAAATTGAATTGTCAAAAGCTGTGTTAGACATTAGGGTTTGGGTTTATAGCAACAGATTAAAAAACGGATATCTATTCAGGTTAAAAAAACAGGTATCTATTCGGGTTATAATGACTGGAAATACAGGTGTGAATAATTACACTCTTTAAAATCCACGTGAAAATTTATATGGTACTATCAGGTAACCTTCTTGATATTAAAACGTCATAAACAAGTTTCATGGTTAACTTTGTTAATAAGCAACTAAATGGTTCAACAAGGGAACATTTCATAGAGGACGCGGTTCATTTATGACATTTCCCTAAAATTATCATAGGCTTTATTTTTGCATCAACAATAATAGAACTACTAAGCCATTTGCTGCAATTTCTCTATGCTATCAGCATAACATATATCGAATAATTTTTTAGTAAATGATTTGAATTTTTCACCTCCATTGAAAATACTGTAATTTGTGTTCATATAAAGGAGGTAGCTTATTTTTTATAGGTTTCACCTTTTTGGTAATTGATACTCAAAATGGGTTTTAGAATGTTCTAATAACTTGTGGTGTCATACTGTGTCATACTGTCATTGATAATCAAACCAATGATTAGCACACTAAGCCAATTAGCAAATATTGGATGTCTTCATCAGTTTTTTTATAGTCATACCACTGCTAAATAAAATTCAAGGAATAATGCTATCAAATGGGTTCTAATCATTGTGTATATTATTTAAAGTCCTTAAGAGGCTTTGATCCTTCTTGCAACGTACTGACGTCTATCTCGAATCTGCAGTATATGTATCTATGTTATCAACCAACTCGTCATATATACTTTTAGTTCTTACTATTGTGATTATACTTTCTTAGTCTGATGTTTCTCTTGCAGAATGAATTGATAGAACGCTTCCTAGAGATACTCGGTATGCATAAGAAGTATTCTCTCAGATTCCGGAGACATAAAGTATGAAATTTAGCAAATAATTTTTTTTTTGTCTATATGCTGACGATTAAAACTTGTAACGAGCTTTTACACATGTTCTGCCTTGTAGATTACGCTTCCTTATGTGACTGATGAAAACCTAAAGAGTTTAGGAATTAGAATGGTAAGTCTATCTTCTATACTCATGGGCGGTTTTGGATCGGCGCACCATCAGCAACCGAGCCGGGCCCAACCCACTAAGGGGCACTATAATTTTTTATACTCATTATATTAACTAGGCCCAACCCATTTTTTTTATTTTGTAGAAGTAATACTTTTGTTGCAAGAATGATTTTTGTTCGTATTTTTGGCTTTTCGTACTTGATTATAGTCTATGGATATTATAATATAGGGGCACTTTCTTTCTTTTTTTTTTCGTGCCGGGCCTAATTTGTTTTTGACGTTCTCAGCACCGCTCCTGTCTATACTCACTTGACATGTTCTATTTTTTAATTAGATTTTTATTTCACCTAGTGACCCGTTTTGGCGGATCATAACCCAAATTGAACTGTTAATAATTACATCGATTAAAGATTGCAACATTTAG
>LBNU01036714.1:96586-119543 GCA_014162995.1 Artemisia annua | reverse complement strand
AAAACATGATGGGTAGATCACGTTAACTAGATATCTATGCCTATGTACAAAGCAATCTCGCTTTCGCGCGCTTTGATTCCTAGCATACATACCGCTAAATGCATAAAGTGTGGTCCAAAGTATGAAGTATATAACAATGCTCTTCCTTCTAGTACCAAGCCTTAGCATTAGACTAGCCATTAAACTGTCATAGTTCAAGGTTAACGTTTGTTTTACTAAGCAATTCTCACAAGCATAGGCAAGGAGTTGTTATAGACAGACGAATTATAGGATAAAATAACCACATTATTAGGACTTTTGATACTTAATATGAGAATATATTTGTAGGACATAGGTCTGGTGAAAGTAACGAGAAAAGCACGAGTTAGATGACTTTGTAAACATAAAAGGAAAAAGACTTAGTTGGACTAAAGCACGCCGCTTATATGAAGGAAGAGCGCCGTTTACGGACATCTTTGGTCAACTATGTATTCACGAGTCAAACATAAAGTACGCCGGTTATATGCAACATAAGCGCCGGTTACGCGAAATAAAGCTCGCCGGTTTTACACCAAATGCGCGGCGTACTTCACATGTCAGTTATGTTTTCTACATTAATGAGCCACTTCAATGATGATGCCGATCACTTGCCTATCGTAACTCATTTGGACGTGCTAGGGCAGCATTTTCACGCTATAAAAGGAGCTCTAAACGGAGGAAAAATACAACACAACAACAACAAATAAACTTGATCATAGAAGCAGTTAGTAGTGGTTTGTACCAAGACCACTAGCTAAGTAGTAAGAACAACACTTGGAGAACCACTTGGAGCTTGAATAGTTTCGGTATAATTCGTTATAATGCTAGAAATAATTGTGTACTTGTTTAACTTTATGAATAATATGGAGTAGTAACCTTATGTTTATTTGAGGCATTTGAGCCATGTTTGTTATGAGACTAATATCATGAATATTGAATCTATGTTGCTTGCATTTGATATGTCATTGTTTAGTATCTTATCGTTTGTCTTGATTGATCATAGTGATTGCCTAAAGGTCGAAAGATTCAATCATGTTGGTTATATTATGAATTGTCTGTCTATAACAACTCATTGCTATGCTTGTGAGAATTGCTTAGTAAAACAAACGTTAACCTTGACTATGACACGTTTAATGGCTAGTCTAATGTCTAACGGCTTGACTAGAGGAAATGCATGTTATATACTTCATACTTGGACCACACTTTATGCATTCTAGCTATGTATCTAGAATCAAAGGCCGAAAGGAGATTCTTTTACATAGGATAGATATACTAGTTAACGTGATCTACCATCATGTTTTACTCTTATGCATTGTCCATGTAACTTCTGTGATACCTCTAATGATTCTCATGTGCTTTGCCTTGAATAAACATACTTTTAATATAAATTGGGAAAACATTTCAAAGAACTTAAATCCAACAAAAACGGTTTTAGTGATAAGTGACAATCATTGGAATATAATTTTGTTACCTATAACTAGCAATAAGAAACAACATCCTCTCTTGGGACGACCTGGTCTTACCTCAAACCTTTGCTATAAACGGGGGTTATACTTTTGCCCATGTGTTTTGTGTATTAAGGAAATGGTGAAACTAGTTTAATAAATATAAAGCTTTCGAAACACATCACCTCCCCTAACCAAACATTCCTTCCCAAGGCACCTTAAGGAAACCTTGGTGGCTAACTGAGCTAGCCCAGTTTTTTATTCTTTCGTCTCAAACAGATTTCAACAATCCTTCACGCTGTGTTCTTGAGATTGATATACAAGAGAAAAGAAAAGGAAGGAAATTGAAAAACAATGTGTTCTCAAGATTTTTTTATGGCGAAGAAAGGGGAAAAAAGTGAGAGGAAGATATTGTATTTTTGTTGTATAACATTTTCTTCCCACTTTTGGGAGGACGATGAAGGAAGAGAAGTGATTCTCTTTATTTCTTTTCTCTGTTATCTCTTCTCTTCTTTTCTTTTATAAGTTAACTCGAGAACATAGCGTAACCGTGAGTTCTTGGCATCGCAAGATCCGGCCTGAAGTGCTGTGTATTATGATTGATGGGTTGGAAAAGGCGCGTTGCAAGAAATGTGAGAAATTTTATAACCTCTCGTCTAACACTACACTAAGGACTTGTAAGAACGGTTGTAGTGCGGTTAGCCAAAATGATACGTCACAAGGTACTATTGATGCGGATGGTCAAGTTTTTTATATATGATAATGATGCGCTTCGACTTGATTTTACGAAATTTGTCATTCAACGAGCGCTTCCAGTCAACCACTTCCACAACGAAAAGCTTAAGGCGATCATCAGAAAGAGGCTACGGAATCAACATGTAAGTCGTACTACTCTTAGAAGTGATGTTTTTAAATTATGGGAAACGGCTAAAAAAGATATCATTGATGGTTTTCGTGAATATAAATATGGTGTTTCAATAACTACGGATACTTGGACCGCACCACATGGTACGACAAATTCTTATCTCGCCGTTACGGCGCATTGGTTTAATCTCAAATCTTGGTTATTAATGAAACGGACAATTGCTTTTAAACTATTTGGTTATCCTCATACGGGATCTAATTTAATAAAAAATTTACATGACACTTTAGTTGAATATAATTTAGATGATAAAGTTTTTACGATTCGCTAGATAATGCATCCAATAATACTAGAGCTATGGAATTGTTAAAATTACGTATAAAACCCGTTTTAGATGGTGCTTTTTTTCATTCCCGTTGTGTTGCTCATGTTATAAATTTATCCGTGCAAGCGGCATTAAAAATATGTGATAGTTTAAAGATGAAATTTAGGGGTTTATTAGTAACTATATATAGTTCGAGCAACGGACGATAAATGAACTATAGACGTTTTCGTAAACAATGTGGTGAAATACCCCTACGACCTTGCTATGATAATAATACTAGGTGGAATTCTACTTGCATGATGTTTGAAAATATATTACGACAATATGTGACTTTACGCTTTAGTGAACAACTTGTTAGTAGAAATAAGTCCATTTCGATAGACGACCAAGATTGGGATCGACTAAATGATTTAACTATTTTTTTACAAGTTTTTAAAGAGTCAACAACTATATTATCGGGTGTTTATTACCCAACTAGCTCATTAGTTTTAAAGCAAATTTATATTATGACGGAAAAATTAGACGAATTAAAAAACTCACCTACTCAAATGTTTAGAAAAATGGTTAAAGTTATAAAAAAAGAAATTTATAAAATATTTTGGTAGTTTACTTTGGTTTTTACTTGTTCCGCCGTACTTAATCTATTTTTAAATATTGGAGGCGTAGAACTTTTAATAACAAGAATAACGGAAATTTAGACTTATCCTTTGGGTTAGATAGTCACGACCCCGACTATTTAGAATTCCAACTTTTTAAATTTAACAATAATTTTAAAAATTATTTGGAATTTATGCAACAAAATATGGTCAACAACAAAATCCAATTGTTGACCAAATGCGGGTCAGATCGTCTCGAGTGGCAAGTGATATTAATATAAACCTTTATAATAGTTTATGTGAAGATGCTACAACGCGTCAACGAACATCGGCCCCAACAAGCGAGTTGGGACAATATATGGCTACAAACTTTTAAATAACTTTAGCCCCAAAGAGTTTGCAAACTTTGACATTTTGGATTGGTGGAAAGAAAGGGAAATCCAATTTTCAATTTTATCCACTATGGCTCGTGACTTATTAGTGGTCCAAGCTTCGACGGTAGCTTTCGAATCGGCCTTTTCTACTAGCGGTTGAATTATATAGGAAAGAAGGTCAAAACTAACCCCCAAATCCGTGAAAGTATGTGTATGTTTGAAAGATTATTTGGACGGAGTAGATAGGATACAACATAAAACATCGTTGGAAGGTCCGATATTATATGACATTGAAGAAACTATAGCAAGAGAAGAAGTTGAATTAGGGATATCACCTCCGAATACCGAATGAGATGAAGGTGAGTTTGAAGACTTTGATGTTGAAGACTTAGATATAGAAGATTTTTGGAAGATTTAATGACTTGAGTATAACGGGTGATGGCAATGCCGAAGCTCGATATACTTGAGTACACTAATATGTTTTCAGGTGATGGCCATGCCGAAGCTCGAAATGTATTAGTATTTATGTATTTTTGGTTGTATAATTGTATTGTTTAAATAAAAGTTATGATTGTATTTTTTTTAGTATGTTTTCGGTGCAAATAAAAAAGTTATGATTGTATTTGTTTTGTATGTTTCCGGTGTATTATTTAATTAAATGATTGATAATTAACAAGTTTATTAAATAAATTTTCGGAGTTTTTAGTAAAATTCCGAAGAAAACCGAACAGGTAAATAACCGATAAAAAAAAACCGAACATTTATAACCGAAGCAACCGAACCGGAAAAAACCGATAAAAAAATCGATTCCGAAAATTTATTACTGAAAAAAACCGATTCCGAACATTTATAACTGAAAAAACCGAAAAATCAAAACCGGTTTTTAAAAAAACCGGTTTTTTATAACTGTTTTTTCCAAAACCGAAAATCGGTTTTTTATAACCGGTTTTTCCAAAACCAAAAACCGGTTTTAACCGATTTATTTGCACCACTAGTTAAGACAGAGAATGAGGATTTGGAGTTTTGGTCTGCGTGAAAATTTGTTAGGAAAACGTGGATCCGTAAAATTTATAAGCCCATGAAAAAATACAAATATAAGATTATAAGCCCATGAATATTAAAAAAAAATATATATATATATATCTTTTTCCAATCTCTATTCATCCTCCTCATTTCTTGTTATTCCTCTTCATCATTCTTTCTTTCTTGAAAACCCTTTTTTTTATTCCGTTAGAAAAAAACCCCTTGTTTAATTCCTTCACTCGAAATGGGTCTCAACAGAATTTCCCGCGCTCGTACTTGTTTTGATCACNAATTTGTCATTCAACGAGCGCTTCCAGTCAACCACTTCCACAACGAAAAGCTTAAGGCGATCATCAGAAAGAGGCTACGGTATCAACATGTAAGTCGTACTACTCTTAGAAGTGATGTTTTTAAATTATGGGAAACGGCTAAAAAAGATATCATTGATGGTTTTCGTGAATATAAATATGGTGTTTCAATAACTACGGATACTTGGACCGCACCACATGGTACGGCAAATTCTTATCTCGCCGTTATGGCGCATTGGTTTAATCTAAAATCTTGGTTATTAATGAAACGGACAATTGCTTTTAAACTATTTGGTTATCCTCATACGGGATCTAATTTATTAAAAAATTTACATGACACTTTAGTTGAATATAATTTAGATGATAAAGTTTTTACGATTCGCTAGATAATGCATCCAATAATACTAGAGCTATGGAATTGTTAAAATTACGTATAAAACCCGTTTTAGATGGTGCTTTTTTTCATTCCCGTTGTGTTGCTCATGTTATAAATTTATCCGTGCAAGCGGCATTAAAAATATGTGATAGTTTAAAGATGACATTTAGGGGTTTATTAGTAACTATATATAGTTCGAGCAACGGACGACAAATGAACTATAGACGTTTTCGTAAACAATGTGGTGAAATACCCCTACGACCTTGCTATGATAATAATACTACGTGGAATTCTACTTGCATGATGTTTGAAAATATATTACGACAATATGTGACTTTACGCTTTAGTGAACAACTTGTTAGTAGAAATAAGTCCATTTCGATAGACGACCAAGATTGGGATCGATTAAATGATTTAACTATTTTTTTACAAGTTTTTAAAGAGTCAACAACTATATTATCGGGTGTTTATTACCCAACTAGCTCATTAGTTTTAAAACAAATTTATATTATGACGGAAAAATTAGACGAATTAAAAAACTCACCTACTCAAATGTTTAGAAAAATGGTTAAAGTTATAAAAAAAGAAATTTATAAAATATTTTGGTGGTTTACTTTGGTTTTTACTTGTTCCGCCGTACTTAATCCATTTTTAAATAGTGGAGGCGTAGAACTTTTAATTACAAGAATAACGGAAATTTAGACTTATCCTTTGGGTTAGATAGTCACGACCCTGACTATTTAGAATTCCAACTTTTTAAATTTAACGATAATTTTAAAAATTATTTGGAATTTATGCAACAAAATATGGTCAACAACAAAATCCAATTGTTGACCAAATGCGGGTCAGATCGTCTCGAGTGGCAAGTGATATTAATATAAACCTTTATAATAGTTTATGTGAAGATGCTACAACGCGTCAACGAACATCGGCCCCAACAAGCGAGTTGGGACAATATATGACTATAAACTTTTAAATAACTTTAGCCCCAAAGAGTTTGCAAACTTTGACATTTTGGATTGGTGGAAAGAAAGGGAAATCCAATTTTTAATTTTATCCGCTATGGCTCGTGACTTATTAGTGGTCCAAGCTTCGACGGTAGCTTTCGAATCGGCCTTTTCTACTAGCGGTTGAATTATATAGGAAAGAAGGTCAAAACTAACCCCCAAATCCGTGAAAGTATGTGTATGTTTGAAAGATTATTTGGACGGAGTAGATAGGATACAACATAAAACATCGTTGGAAGGTCCGATATTATATGACATTGAAGAAACTATAGCAAGAGAAGAAGTTGAATTAGGGATATCACCTCCGAATACCGAATGAGATGAAGGTGAGTTTGAAGACTTTGATGTTGAAGACTTAGATATAGAAGATTTTTGGAAGATTTAATGACTTGAGTATAACGGGTGATGGCAATGCCGAAGCTAGATATACTTGAGTACACTAATATGTTTTCAGGTGATGGCCATGCCGAAGCTCGAAATGTATTAGTATTTATGTATTTTTGGTTGTATAATTGTATTGTTTAAATAAAAGTTATGATTGTATTTTTTTTTAGTATGTTTTCGGTGCAAATAAAAAAGTTATGATTGTATTTGTTTTGTATGTTTCCGGTGTATTATTTAATTAAATGATTGATAATTAACAAGTTTATTAAATAAATTTTCGGAGTTTTTAGTAAAATTTCGAAGAAAACCGAACAGGTAAATAACCGATAAAAAAAAACCGAACATTTATAACCGAAGAAACCGAACCGGGAAAAACCGATAAAAAAATCGATTCCGAAAATTTATAACTGAAAAAAACCGATTCCGAACATTTATAACTGAAAAAACCGAAAAATCAAAACCGGTTTTTAGGAAAACCGGTTTTTTATAACTGTTTTTTCCAAAACCGAAAACCGGTTTTTTATAACCGGTTTTTCCAAAACCGAAAACCGGTTTTAACCGATTTATTTGCACCACTAGTTAAGACAGAGAATGAGGATTTGGAGTTTTGGTCGTGAAAATTTGTTAGGAAAACGTGGATCCGTAAAATTTAAGCCCATTAAAATACAAATACAGTATAAGATTATAAGCCCATGAATATTAAAAAAAAAAAAAGAATTTTCTTTTTCCAATCTCTCTATTCATCCTCCTCATTTCTTGTTATTCCTCTTCATCATTCTTTCTTTCTTGAAAACCCTTTTTTTTTATTCCGTTAGAGAAAAAACCCCTTGTTTAATTCCTTCACTCGAAATGGGTCTCAACAGAATTTCCCGCGCTCGTACTTGTTTTGATCGCTATATAACAATGAGTTTGTTGTTTTGTCACAAAATAACAAAATCTGTTACAAAACCCCCACTCGTAACAAAATTCAGTTACAAAAATTCAAGATTTATAATCAGGTAATCATCATCACATTTACATTCAAATAACGGTAATTATAACTAATTTAACTAACTGTAATGGCGGATTTTCATTTTTTGTTTTAACAATTTCACCACTTTTGTATAACAGATTCTCCCGCGACCGTTACCGCCACACACGCTCGCATTCGATTTACGCCATTTCTTTTGTATGAGAGGTAACAGTATCTAATCTTCGTTTTCGTTAAGTTGTTTTATATTCCAGTGTGCTGCATATATGAGATTTCATAGGGCCATTAGTACTTAGTAATGGCGCATCTTGATGTTGTTTTGCTCTAACAGTTGGTAGATTCTACGATAGCGTTACCGCCTGGTGTTAGGTGTAAAGTTTGAGTCACTCAGAAGAAGGTACGTTCCGGTGATTGTGCTTATATAGTTATATGGTTTGAATATTTGTATTTTGGATATGATATATTATATTGAATTGATGCTATTGGAGGCGACTAGTGTTACACATCTTTTTCCGGTTTCTAAGTTCCTCGTGTTGTTTCATCATCTTACGCTTCAAGTATCTATTAGTTTTATTATGCTGTGCGTATCTTATGCGAGTAATTTATATAATGTTAAGCTTTCGTGCATTTATCGGAGAGTGGATGATAATTTAGGCGTCAATAAAGAAAATGATGTTTTTTTGCAAGAAAAGTATTTTGAATGTTAGAAAATTATTCCATCATATTATAATTTTAAGCAGGATATTTTCATATTGGTGTTGATGAATTAGATACTCAAGTAAATGTGTTGAGCTAGTATGTATATTGTAGATTAGTTTCAAGTCTTGGGAAACCTTGTGTTGTTATCTTCTGTTTGTTGATTTGGGTTCCTCAAATCAATCTCTAATACACAGTGTTGGTCTGTGTTCATGTTGATACAAGTTCCTTAGACGATTTTGGTAGGAGGCTTTTGTACCCCAAAAGGGTTCTTGGCTAGCATTTGCATAGCTATAGAAACTGAGTTTCGTGGTTGTACATGTGCGTTGTAAGTATGGAACTGTATTAGTGCATTCCTTAGAGCTTGGTGATCAATATTATAAGGAATGGTCTACCCGATACATACCCTTTCCAACGTTGGTGTTGTTATAAAGGGTCAGAATAGTGTATTTTTGCTGATTTCCCCTGCTCCTCATGGACACCTTTACTCTATTGGTGCATGGTCTTGTAGAGTTTTGGCATTTGTACTTGGTGAATAACATGTGAAATATCACAGGGCCTGTAGTACTTAGTGAATAACTTGTGAAAAGCCCTTTAGCTAACAAAATGTTGACAGTAGGTCTGTAGTGTCAAATAAACCCGTTAACTCAATTTCATAGTTTTTTTTCACTTCGGTTCCTTGAGCAAATGTACGTCTACCTCTCTTTCCCTTCAACATAAATTGACTGCTTCGTTTGCAGAATATTTGGGGTGACGGTGGATATAAGTAGGGAGTGGCCGCGCAAATATTGTTTAGTAAGGTGACCTTTCCAGACTCGAATAATCACTGGTGTTGAACCACAACAAGGTAGCCATTTAGCCCACGTTGTTGGAGCTTTCTAAATAGTTAAACACTTTAAGGAGGTCTCAAGGGACTTATTGAGCACTTTAATTCGCCCATCAGACTGGGGATGGTTGGTTGTTGAATGGCCTAAAGTCGTTTTGTGAGCTTGAAACAGTGCTTTTCTTAGAATATAGGTCACGAACTGAAATGATTTTATCTGGCACCCATATAATTTAGCTATGTGATCACCGGTGAAAGTTAAATAGGATTTGGTAACAGAATTTTTAGATTTTGAGAAAACGTAACCAATTCTAGCCCCTTAAGGTATTTCGTCTAACTCACGGCATCAAAGATCACAGTTTCAAAAATGTTAGTTTGTTAGGAAAATAAGTTTGTTTCGACTTAATCTCTATGATAATTAAATGAGGCTTTGTATGATTGTTTGATATCATTATTTCAAATTAATTTTGTTTATGGAGATCACTACTTAGGGATTGAGCAGTTTATATAAGGATTGGTCTAACCAATATATACCCTTTCATCACTGAATTGCTTCCATAGGTGGCTAACTGTAAATGTGCTTTAAAGCTTGTTGATCGGCTTATAGCTGCAAAATCTGCTGGAGTGACATCAATTGGTGTTTTAGAGGTAAAGATTAAGTCTGAGTTGTCACTCAAAAGAAGCTTCCGGTGAGTGAGCTTGAGAATGATATGGTTTTAAGATTTCTAAGTTATATGATTTAGGATATAATATTTGATATTGAGTTGATACAGGGAAAGCTATTGGAGCCGACTGGTGTTACACATCTTTTTCTGGTTTCTAAGTTTCTTGGATTGTTGGCTACTGGCACTCAGGTTCTTGTTATTTCATAATCTTAAGCTTCAAATATATCTTAGTTTAGTTAGGTTGCGCATACCTTATTCAATAATTTATATTATGTTAGACTTTCTTGCATTTATAATGACACACGAGAGTGGATGACGATATATCCTTTTTTTTTTTTTTTTTTTTTTTTTTTTTTTTTTTTTTTTTTTTTTTTTTAATTATGGATAGTTTGATATCATAGCCTAAGCTGTAGCTATGATAGTGTTGGCGTGAATAAAAAAATGATGTTTTAATGCTGCTTAACAAGAAAAGTTTTAATACAGCATCATACTAAAATTTAACACATGTAATAAGACTGTTGAGGCATGATTTAGTAGTTTATGATTCTTATTGTGTAGCTATCTGAATTTATGTTTCAAAGCAAGCAAATTTTAAGCAGAGTTTACTCACATATAGTCTTGATGTATTAGATATTAAGTATCTGTGTTGAGCTGGTAGGTATATTGTAGATTAGTTTTTGAGTCGTAAGAAAACATGTGATGTTGTCTTCTGTTTGTTGACCTGAATACCTTAAAATTTAATCCCATATATACCTTGCATTGTTAACACAGTGGTGGTCTGTGTTCATGTAGATATGAGGTTCCTAAGATAATTTAGTATTAATTACTTAAACGATTTTGGTAGGAGGCATTTGTACCCCAAAGGGGTGCTCTGGTAAGTGGTAACATTTACATAGCTATAGAATCTTAATTTTGTGGTTGCGCATGTCCATTTATTAGTATGGAACTGTATTGGTGCATTCTACTTGTTTATTATATTGTTACATGGCTGTTTGTGTTTATGTTCCAAAATGTGCTTTAGAGCTTGGTGACCGGTATTTATATGGAATAGGATACCCAATACATACCCTTTTCAATGTTGGTGTTGTTATACAGGGCCAGAATAGTGTATTTTATGCTGATTTCCCCTGCTCCTCATGGCAACCTTTACTCTATATCTTGTAGAGTTTTGCATTTCTGTGGGGTAGGGTGAAATTATATGGTCTTTGGCGCCCTTTTCTTGTGTAATTGTTCCCGGTGGCTTTTGTCAGCTTAATATATATACTTCATATTGCCTTCCAAAAAAACCCTCTCCAATGTTGAATTTCTGCTGCAATCGCCCTAGGTGACTGATTGCAAGAATAGGCATATGAGTCATGGCATTTTTAACTCACCAATCGCATGTTCAGTTTGGGTGTTGCAATCTTCCCATAGTCTTTTACTAAATGAGGGTAATTGCCCGTAAGATTCAGGAAACCCCTTAGCTCTTTTTAAGGTAGTAGGCTTGGACCAATTAACCATGTATTCGAGTTTTGTTGGATCTGCCCTCACCGCTAATAAGGTGACCAAGATAATCAACCTGACCGCTGCCAAAAATGCACTTAGAAGCCTTTGCAAACAACACATGTTGTTTCAAGGTTTGAAGAATATGTCTAATGTGTTCCCTCAACTGTAAAGTAGAATGTCGTTGAAAAAGACTAAAGCGAACTATCTTAGGTATGGCTTGAAGACAGAGTTCATGAGACCCTGAAAAGTTACCAAATGGCATCACGAAAAACTCGTATAGGTTTTTGTTTGTACGAAATGCTGTTTTCTTAAAATCTTTTTCCCTCATTCGAAAATGGTGATAACCACTCCTTAGATCCAGTTTCGAGAAATAGTAGCTCACTTGTAGCTCATCTATCTATTTTTCGACAATCGGGATAGGAAATAGATCTTTAACAGTCAAGTAATTTAATTTATGGAAATCAGCACATTACCTCCACGAGCCATCATTTTATATCGCCAAGTGACGATAACCATTGAATTCCCAATATAACCCATATCCACCAAATGACATGGCCAATTATCAATAAACTGTGATCCCTGGATAGACCACTGCACTTTTTTAAACATAAACTGACAGGGGGTTCAAACCCACATGCAACATAAACCTTCTTGACATGAATAGGAGTGAGAAACCACACACAAATGACTACTACTAATATGATTGTCATGCATTCCTTTATAATTAATCGGTGTATGTTACTATCCATGTAGATTAGAAATATTTCGTATTATACGTTTGAGCTTGTTAAATTTGGTTCCTGTTCCGAATTGTATTACATGTTATTATGTCATTTTGCTCAACAACATTTTTTCAACTTAAACAGGATCATTCCATTGACATGCCAATGCCCAGACTGCCTCCTCTTTTTCATCGACCTGAGATCCCGCAGAGGGTGCTTCCACGCCGATGTATCGATTACCTGCGTTTCAGGAAAAGTTTTTCATCTAGGTCATTGAGTATTAGTAACAGTTTCTCAGATGATGGTGCTATGAAGAAGGAGAAGGATTCTGCTGTTTTTTGGGCATTGTCGTTTTGGGATTCTGAAGCAGTTGAGAGGGATTCTGAAGCTGTTGAGAGGGAACCAAATCATAGATCCCGTAAGTGTTTAAGACATACTGTTTGGGGTGTAACATATTGCTTACACATTCACTTTGTCGGCTTTATAGGCTTCCGTGTTAGGAAAGCGAAATTTTTGCCAGCTCTTCGTGTGAGGAGGGAGCTAAAGAGGCTCCCAAAGGTATGTTACTCCCCGCTTATTAAATAAATTGGCCAAAATTGAAACAGGTCAATTGTTTAAAAGTCACGTAAAAGGCATACTCAAGTGTTTACAACTACCTAAACTGTAATATTAACCCCACCCATTGGCCCACTGTACAAATTACCCATTTTGAACAGAACCTTCTTTGACGTGTTACCCAATCTGCCTACCAGCAGGCCTTAGTAACTTACTTTATCAACTGCATTAACATAAAACCCATGTAATAAAAATGGAATCAATGAGAGTTATATTTTATCAAAAGGTGGTAAAATTAAGTCAGAAACAAAGCAGGTTGAACTTTTATAGGTCTCGTGGAAAACTTATTCACGTGTTTAAAGCCTTCTAGACTGCCTATCTGACCCAACCCATTGATATAGTGAGTTCCTATTTGGATCCAAACCATTACCCCCTCTATCTGCCTGCCCCCCTTTCCAATGGAACAGGATGGGGTTATTAAATTACTGTTACTCTTAGAGCAGGCCTTGGTGACTAACCTTATTAACTGCATCAAACCCATTTGCTAGAAGTTTGTCCATTAACTTAATCTGCCCTGCTAACGCTAGTGTATGCAAGGGGTTCCACTTTTGCTCAATTACAAAACGTAGACGTTCAAATCACGTGCTTAAAATCCACTTTTCCTGATATATAGAATTTATTAAGTCAAAAGTGAGCTTATATGCTTATAGAACAATCGCTTCTTCAGATTCTTGAAAGTTACAGTTGATATATTGTCAAGATTGAGAACCTCATTCTGCTTCAAGATAGCTAGCTCTTAGGGAGTTAAAAGTTGTTCAACCTCTCAACTACAAAAAAGAATGTGATGGTATAACATTCCTTTTTAGGATAAGCTGATCAATTAAAAACATTATTCTATGTAGAGTTAACTGCAATGAAGTTAAAAATATCTGATATGAGAAAAGAAACGCAATACTGATATTGCTGCAGTTACATGGGACTGAACTTATAGTAACACAAGAAGAATGTGTGTCAAGCACGATAGTACCACCATTCTATGTAGAGTTAACTGCAATGAAGGTAAAAATATCTGATATGAGAAAAGAAACTCAATACTGCACCAAAACAAAGTATATTTAAGATCACAAGATATCTATGAAACTTAAATTTATCATTCCAATAAGTGAAAAGAAGTGGGTACAGAGCCAACAAGTGGCTAATAAGTAGTGTTACTCCGACCTTTTTCAAAGTGTATAGATGTTTTGCAGCCCATCTAATGCTCCGCGAAAACTATCTATACCTTTGTACCAACTGTCAGAAGAATAAACTGAACTTCGCGATGGTCGTAATATGGGTCAATGCATTTGGTAACACGTCAAAATGAGTATCGGTTTGAGTTAAAAGGGGCTGCGTTGAAAATCTTTATTTGTTGAATATGGTTAAGTGTATCTACGTGTCATAAAGGCTTTCTTTTATTATCTCATATATTATTTGTATCCTCGTGTAGGATGAGTGGGTCGAGTGGTTTTTAGACCAGCTTCGTGTCACACTGCAAATGAGAAGATCGTTATCGTTGAGGTTTAGGAGACTCGAGGTTTGATTTTTTATATTAATACTCTTATAATAAACATGGCTTTAATAATTGTAATGTGGTAAACATCCTCTTTTTATTTATTTATTTATTTATTTATTTATTTATTTATTATTTATTTATTTATTTATTTTTTTCTCCATTTTTTCAGTATCGACAGGCAGCTGTTATGAACTTCACTGCTGAGCAACTTTTGGCTATTGGAATTCCGCCGGTAACTTTAGCTTTTAGCTCGAACCCTAAACTCTAATTTTATCTTTTAGCATTTATTCTTTTCACTAAGACGCTGAATCTGTGTGTACAGTATGAGCGACGTGTGATACTTCGGGTGGTTGCTCGTCTTCTTGATCATTAGGTAAACTTCATCTTTTGTATTCACATATTTACTGTCTCTAAATAAATATAATGTGCAACTAGGGGTGGCAATTCATGACACGACCCAAGACAAGCACAACTATAAACGGGTTAGGGTTGGATCTAAATAATTAAACAAGTTTCGGATCGTGTTTGGGTCAGCCCACTCAACTCGTTTAGAGATGGGCTAAATGGGCTGACATGTCAACCCGTTATTCTATCTAAATAATAAAAATTATATCTATATTTGGTTATGCGGGTTAAATGGGTAAACGGGTCATCCTGCTAATCATTTAACATAATACCCTTGTAATATGTCGACTTGTCTGGATAAATGGGTTAAACGGTTCGATTTGATAACCCATTCAACTCTTGTAACCCCCAACCCATTTAAATAAACGGGTTAAATAAGATGTGTTAATGTTATGTGTAAACAGATTAGGGTTAGGGTTGACCCGAACATGTTGTGTTAGGGTTGACCCGCTAATCTGAACCTGACTAGAATTGCAATCCAATATGCCACACTTGTGCTAGTGATTATTTAGATATTTTCTCTGAAAATAGGCTTGAAAGGCTTTTGATTGGGTTGGTCAAGGCCCACTAGACTTGAAAATAAGTACATTAGTACAGGGCTAAAAAGCCCACTAATAGACGTGAAATGGAAGGGACCAATTTGATGAAGGGGTGTTCATCGGTTTGTTTTTCAGTTTCTTTTGTTATTCTGTTCAGTGTTTTCAGCTTTGTAATTTTCACAAGTTAACCCGAACTGAATGAAAACCCAACTTTGAATTCGGTTCGGTTCATTTTCTAACCGCGAAAACCCAAAACCCATTTTCTAAGTCATTGTTTTAACTAAATGAGTAGGCTAGAGATTACTTGGAATTAAAAGTTTAAACACAAATCTTAAAGATAATCAAATGCCTTAGAATGGGTCCAATGGGAGTAACAACCTTTTGCATTTCATTACTTTAAGTGAAACAGAGCTTCCAACGTAAAGAATGATGAAGGCATAGGTAGAAGAGGAAAATGGGCCTGTAGGGTAATGGGCTTTGGGTAATTTAANCATGTTGGGTCGGGTCGGAACACTCTGTCTTATAAAATCTTTCTGTACCTTTATGTGATTTATTACAATAAGAAAGGGATTTATAAGGTTTTATGGATAACTATGGACAACGTTCCAACCCGTTTCCATTTTCCATGCCATTTAACGTTCACCTATTGGCCTTTTGTAACTGGGTCGAGATTGCTCAATCTGGCATCAAGGTTTTGACTTGTATGGTGTAATATTTGTTTATATATTTTAAGTTTTTTGATATGAGACTGATAATGAAATCATGGATCATTTTGTTTACTAAATTTATTTAATGCACTAAAGTTTCTGTAAGCTTTCTATTTATATTTCTAATAAGCTGGTTCAATTGTTTATATATGTGTAGGGTCCAGGGACTGATTGATATGCATCAAGTATCTTCATTCTCAAAGCTTGGAAAAGCTATGTTGCAAACTTCTGTGTAAGATTGGAACTGCATATAACTGTACAAAAAATTCAATTAGGAGTAGCTACAACTATCATAGTGGCAGTTCATGTTGAGTGGTATAATAAGATTGGAACTGCATATTAGTTTGATGCTTTATATGGTAAAAATGTCATTCAAGTAGGAGCAACTACAACTATTATAGTTCATTAGTACAGCTAAAGATTGATAGCATACAGTTTCTGTAAATCTGTAATGTCAAAGATGGTTGTTTTTTTAGAGTTAATTCCAAATCTCATATTTTGGATGACATTGTTGCTCGCTTTTTCTCTTGGTTTAGGTCTAGATGCAATTCAATTTTTAGTTGGATAGATTGGCTTAAGTACCCTTCGTTTATTTCTTTGTAATTGTTTGTTTCTAGCTTGTTGCTAGTGTTTTAATCGAATTCGTTGTTCAAAAAAAAAAAAAAAAAAAAAATGTTATTTTAATGTAGTAACTAGTAACACGTATAGGTCTGGTGTTTTTATTGTTATTATTTCTATCACATATTGTAGCATTATAATCTTCAAAACTTTAACACGTGTAGCATTAATGATAACATTAATAAGGGCAAAGTGACACCTGCAGGCTGCAGCTACTTAAATAATGGCTTCCATAGAATAGCGATTCATATAGCGTCTTTTGGGAAAATACAAAATAGTGACGCCCCTTAGCGACTTAAATAGCAATGTCAACGACAAAAGTTGCACCAAAAAGTAGTGAAGTTGTTTTCGGACATGACGATGCTAAAGTGGTCGCGATTGTACAAGTCACTGAAATAGTATGCAGAAGGCCATTTTCTTATTAATCCTATAATGTTAAACGTCCTACTATTTCATTTTCCGTTTTGTAGGATCATATAAAGTGTTTCCGAATTCCTAGTATATATGTTAACGTCCTATGTTATTCCATTTTTCCCTTTTATTGGACCATATAAATGTTAGTGGACTATTAGTTTGTATATAGCATTGTTTGTGTTGGGCAAAGCTTGTATAGTCTTTAACATGTCATTACTGTATTTATATTATAAACTCTCTCATTACTCGGTGATCAAATAAACCCTACTTACTGTAAATATGTTTTATTTGATCAATAAACGAGTTTACAATATAAATATAAAAATGACATGCTAATAACTATATGAGTTTAGCAGTGCTAAAGGCTATATGAACTCAGCCTAATACAAACAATGTTATATACAAACTAGTGTCCACTAACAATAAAGTGTTTTGGAAATCTATTTTTCAAGGTAGAACTCAAGGTAAGTTATATAGAGGTAAAAAATAAATAAATAAATAAATAAATAAATAATAAAATAAAATCTCCATTACCAAATGCGTGTCATTGCTTTGCGAAGCTAGAAGAGGCGATTGCAGCTCTATGAGAAACAAAGATGTCCACGGTTTTCTAATCGGGCCGTGAGTTAGTGTTTGCGTTTCACATGTTCTTGGGTGAGGCGTGGAGATGGTCACAGTTGTTACGTGGCTGTCAACGTTTTGTAAAATTACATACTCCCTCCGTCTCAAAATATAAGTCAATTTTTTATTTTTTAAAGTCTTTGTTTTTCGACTTTGACTTTAATTATTTTTTTTCGTGTTATATGATATTTGATAAAAAGTGTACCAATGAAAATGCATTTAAAACACAAATTCATTTATATATTTTGCATCAAGTATTATATAACATGAAAAAAAAATAATGAAGGTCAAAGCAGGAATCAAAAGACTTAGAAAAAATCAAAATGGACTTATATTATATGACGGAGGGAGTAATACTAAAACACATACATTTTCTTTTAATAACTTAACACATATACATTTCGCGCAAGAAAAATGCTACGTTCACTACAAAGAATCTTTCACACAGTGACGTTACATTATTATATGCATGTGTTTCTATCTTTTGTTTTTAGTAAATCCTTTTCTTCCATAATACAATAAAACAAAACACATTTAAGTAAACAATATATCCCATCGTTTTCATGTTCATCATCCCTTAGGCTAGTCAAAATGGTGGTTAAGACCTCACCAAAGTGTATATTTTTAACAGTGATGACCATTAAAGCTGAAATGTGTTGTGACGCTGACGTGGATGTAAGGATATAAGTGACCATTATGAGTAGTCTTACCTCCATCGACACCAATTTTCTAACGAAATTCTTCCATCAATAAAACTAATAAATAAACTTAATTTTGTTGGGAACTTCGTGTGTGTATTTATTTGAATTTTGCTTTTACTAATTATGTTGGGAACTTGGTGTTGGTACTTGGTAGTGATATGGGGTGTTGAAAATGAAAGAAGATAATTTAGCGAACTAACATTTCTCTTTGCACAAATCTTGTCTAGACACATGTCTAAGAACTACCTTCGGCATAAAATTATTGTCATTTGAAAAAAATAAATAAATAAAAAATAATAATAAAACATGCAGTTTAAGAAAAATACACACTTTTCAAATAATCAAGTAGGTAGTATTATCTCTACCAACTAAAGTTTCTTTTGATTTTTAAAATACAAAAATAGACAATTATTTTGAACCATCTCAAATGAAAAATGTGGACTGAGACGGAGGCTAAAGAAAGTAGAACTAAAATTATTGTCACTCGAGAAAAAACACGCAACTTTATTAAAATTACATTAGAATATTCGCACGTAGTGTTCATCAAAACTAGACGTGTTGTCATGGGCATATCCGACCTGTTTCATGTATCTCTAACCCATCTGATATGCTTAGGATGAAACAAAACTAAATCAGGATGTAACAAAACCAAATCAACATCTGATATGCTTAGGATGTAACAAAAGCAAGTGGGTCAAAATTTTCCAAATTCAATAAAATTTCAATTCAAACATTCAGTCTTCTATCCCCGACCATTTGATCACTCATCAGGAACTCTTTTTTCAGTTCTTAAGTTAAGCTATCTGAAAAAAAAAAAAAAAAAAATTATTCATCATACGACTCTTCATTAGGAGATAGGAAATAAAAGCATATTTTGATATTAGTAGTTACCTATGTCACATGACTTTGATGTATATCAGATAAAAGTAATAGTGAATTTATCGGTATAAACGTTAAATATCTGAAATGGTAAATCAAATAATCAAATGGAATACTAGCAGGTTTATGGAGAACACCAAGTTAGCTGGAACTCAACGTAATCCCAATCATAGTACGCTGATTCGTCAGGAAAACTTTTCCAATAAGTTTTAAGTGTTTCCCAGTTTCCCTTAACAGGATTTCTTATTTTTAAATCTTTCACGTCAGAGAGATATCCGAGTTTGATTTTCCTTTTCACCATTAGCTTTCTGAAGTACTTCTTGTTTCTGAACGCCATGTTTTGATTTGTCTTTACATAAGTGGGATGACAAACCAAAAAAAATGTCTCAAATAAGGGTGACTCCCCCCACATGCGTTCATGTGAGCATGTTGAGAATGATAGTTGTTTCACGTTCATAGCAGGTATTGGAAGCCTTCTTCTCAGATCATCAAGGTCGATATCCAGTGGCACTAGTAAACAAGAACTTTTATCTAATACTTCAATGTCAAACTTGCTTGATAAATTGAGTGCTTCCCTCATCTCCTGAAGGAACAGATGATCAATCGGCTCAATCAATGTCAGTCTAAGTCTTATTTGCTCTGGGGGAATGGCTGGAAACACGAGACTAGGAATTTCCTTGCCAATATAATAAAAAAAGAGTAATTTTGGAGCAAATACTTTTATGTCAGTCTTCTGTGTTTGGCAAATGAGGGTTAATCTCTTCAACGAATAACATGTGATATCCAAGCAGCTGCTTTCCAGAATCCCCATTTGAAGGGTCAAAGTTTCGAGAAAAGGTAGATTTGATTTAATCATGTCAAAAAATATTTTGTCTTTGATCACACCACCTAAACACAATTCTTTCAAGTTTCCTAATGAATCAGCGTTGAATGGTAGAGACTCTTTCAGGCGACATGAGTAGTAAAACAGTGAATCCAGACTAGGGACATCACCAATTTCTAAATTATTATTTCTTTCTAGAGAAGCTATTTTCAGTTCACGAAGAGATTTAAGATTTTTAACCTTGATTGTCTTCACACCCTCACAGCATAGGTTAATCTTCTCAAGCATGAAACAAGTAGATAGTAAGTTATTGAGCACGTCTTCACTCATGTGCACTTCGATCAACTCGAGTACTCGAAGGGACACACAATTGATAACAACATTGCTACTCAACAGAAGTGGATTGATTATACAGCCAGAAGCTCTTACACTAATTGTATTTAGGTTTCCTCCAGAGAATATCTCATCTGGTAATGTCAACGAAGGAATCTTTACCCCAATTGTGAGATAAAGCTCCTTGACACAACTTTTGGAAGCTACTTCCCGAATCCATTTATTAGTATGAGAAGCCCCTTGCTTGTCCTGTATATAGATTTCAAGATTAAAACTTTCGATTGGTATGTTGTCTCGAATATACCTTCGTAGAGTACGGCTGATATACTTCCTATACTTGTTTTGTGGTTGTTTGCTAAAAATCCTTGCCCCCTCACTAGACCTATCACTTTGTATGTTGTTCCGGAGATCCTTTAATAGAGTGTTGTCTATCAACTTCCTGAACCGTCTTTCAGGTTGTTTGCTAAAAAGCATTATGGCATCACTAAACCTGAGGGTAGGGTTGGTCGACCAAGCGTATAACCATGACTTAGACAGAATGCTAGTGCGGGCAGCTTCTTCTATCGGCAACAATGATTGTATACAATGGATCAACTCAGGAAAATCTTCGAGTTGGTGCTTGGGTATCATAACTTTATCCATGTATCCTGCATGTACAAATATATATATACTAGCTTATATCCCGGTGGATGACCCAAAAACGCCTATCTTCTTTGCAAATAAAACAAATATATATATTATTGACATTAGATTATACACTCGTTATGCCTAGCTACTACGTGAACTAAATGTGAATATCGTATGTTTTGGAGTGAACAACATACTTTGAAACTGAAAACCTAAGTGTGCTTAAACTAATTAAGTAATTGTAAATGTATCAAAACAAAAACAAAAACAAAAACAAAAAGAAAGATCATTATCACGATGAATCAAGAAGGACATGATCATATACCCGAAGTTAGATTGAAGTCGTGAAAGTAGCATGGAAAAAAAAATGGCCTAATACCAAAATAAAGCATCGTACTTGTCCAAAAAAGCTGTTCTGAGTAGCGTACTTTTTTTTTTCCTTGTTGGTGGGTCAAACTCGACTATTTTGTCCATAAGTGAGTATTTTACAGCCAACTATAGGTAACACGCCATGTCATCCGGTTTTTTTTGTTTTTATATATATTTTTTTACCTTTTCCAGCTACTCCCCACAGCAGGTCTCACTTCCGGCCACAACAGCAGATTCCGGTCGCCGGAATAATTTTTCGGCAACCCTTTTTCTTGTCCCACTTTGTAGATCGGATAAAACCCTCCACCCCCGTGCTAACCACGCACCACCACACCCACCGTATCACCTCCACGCGCCTCCCACCGCCACCACAGCCGCCGCCACTTTTNCACTCATGTGCACTTCGATCAACTCGAGTACTCGAAGGGACACACAATTGATAACAACATTGCTACTCAACAGAAGTGGATTGATTATACAGCCAGAAGCTCTTACACTAATTGTATTTAGGTTTCCTCCAGAGAATATCTCATCTGGTAATGTCAACGAAGGAATCTTTACCCCAATTGTGAGATAAAGCTCCTTGACACAACTTTTGGAAGCTACTCCCCGAATCCATTTATTAGTATGAGAAGCCCCTTGCTTGTCCTGTATATAGATTTCAAGATTAAAACTTTCGATTGGTATGTTGTCTCGAATATACCTTCGTAGAGTACGGCTGATATACTTCCTATACTTGTTTTGTGGCTGTTTGCTAAAAATCCTTGCCCCCTCACTAGACCTATCACTTTGTATGTTGTTCCGGAGATCCTTTAATAGAGTGTTGTCTATCAACTTCCTGAACCGTCTTTCAGGTTGTTTGCTAAAAAGCATTATGGCATCACTAAACCTGAGGGTAGGGTTGGTCGACCAAGCGTATAACCATGACTTTGACAGAATGCTGGTGCGGGCAGCTTCTTCTATCGGCAACAATGATTGTATACAATGCATCAACTCAGGAAAATCTTCGAGTTGGTGCTTGGGTATCATAATTTTATCCATGTATCCTGCATGTACAAATATATACTAGCTTATATCCCGGTGGATGACCCAAAAACGCTTATCTTCTTTGCAAATAAAACAAATATATGTATTATTGACATTAGATTATACACTCGTTATGCCTAGCTACTACGTGAACTAAATGTGAATATCGTTATGTTTTGGAGTGAACATACTTTGAAACTGAAAACCTAAGTGTGCTTAAACTAATTAAGTAATTGTAAATGTATCAAAACAAAAACAAAAACAAAAAGAAAGATCATTATCACGATGAATCAAGAAGGACATGATCATATACCCGAAGTTAGATTGAAGTCGTGAAAATAGCATGGAAAAAAAAAATACCTGTCAATGCAGAATAAAAATCGGTTTGACTTAATTATGCGATTGAGAAAAGTGGGACAAAAAATATGCAGGTTTTCTGAAAAAAAACCAAATAGAGAATGAAGGACTTCGTTGTATACTTGGGTTAATAACTTAGGAAGATGATATCACGCTATTAGAGAGTATTAGACATCAACTTGAACTTGGGTTACTTCCTTTTAATTAGAAACCCAATATCTATACAATTAAAAAATAATAAAACAAGTTTATCGTAATACAAAAATAAATCAATAAAAAAGAACAAGTTTATCAAAAAAAAAAAAAAAAAAAAAAAAAAAAAAAAAAAAAAAAAAAAAAAAAAAAAAAAAAA
>LBNU01036714.1:82041-95976 GCA_014162995.1 Artemisia annua | reverse complement strand
GCAGAATAAAAAAAGAATTAGACTTAAATATGCGATTGAGAAAAGTGGGACAAAAAATATGCAGGTTTTCTGAAAAAAAACCAAATAGAGAATGAAGGACTTCGTTGTATACTTGGGTTAATAACTTAGGAAGATGATATCACGCTATTAGAGAGTATTAGACATCAACTTGAACTTGGGTTACTTCCTTTTAATTAGAAACCCAATATCTATACAATTAAAAAATAATAAAACAAGTTTATCGTAATACAAAAATAAATAATAAAAAAGAACAAGTTTATCAAAAAAAAAAAAAAAAAAAAAAAAAAAAAAAAAAAAAAAAAAAAAAAAAAAAAAAGTTTATCGACTTATCCGTAGTACCCACTTCTTTTTGTAGAATTTATCTTTGGGAAAATGCTGTGTGGAGCAAGACTGCTCCGAACAAATGTGTATCATAGCGTTGAGTTATAAATTTTAATATTAAATTAACGTGCCATGTACAAAACTGCATCCAACAAATGTGCAGCAAAGTGTTAAGTTGTAATATACGATTTGATTAAAAATTATAATTAGCATCTAATGTTAATCTTATCTAGATATAATGGATGAACACCTTTTCTCTTAAACTTAACTTAAGCAATATATATATAATAAAGTATATTCTATAAACCATTCAAACACAAAAACAACAATTTAATAAAATACAAATAATAAAGCTAAATATAAAAGATATAACACTTATAATTAACGTTAGCATTAGTTTTTTCTTAGAACGTCAACTAACTATCTCACACTATACAATTATAAATTATCTCACGTGTCCTAAGCAGGACTTAAACCCACAACCATGTTGCACAGATCTTGCATCTCCAGGATCGAATACATATCAAACAAACTTCATGTTTGTATCAATCATCATTCTAAGAATTAACAACATGGAAACAAAGAAGATGGGTGAAACTTTATAAACTGATATATAAATTGAATGGGTTAACATTTGATTACAGAAATCTATCCCTATATATACAAGATGAAACGGTGTCTTCAAGAGACATACCGATTCATAATAACCATTGCAACCCTAAACTATAACTGTCGTATTACTATCTAATGGGTTTGCTGGCAGTTGGCCCAAACCAGAAAAACTAACGGGCTTAACTTAAACTATTTACATTAATACGTATATACATATGACTTTGGCATAAAAGACATTAATGGACCAACATTTCCCCCCCTAATGTCTTGATGCCAAACTTCTTGTTCCTTGCTTCTCCTTTCCTTGGTGTTGATCTCTTCATGGCTTTTCGGTTTCTAGTTGAACCAAATTCCAGCAGGGTTAGTGCCGCCATCTTGATTTCAATTTTTGGCCTGACTTCTCATGATTCTCAAATGATCACGATTTTAAGCGGGTTAACGCCGTCATGGTGGGGTTAGCACAATCGAAAACTGAAACTGCAAAAAATCTCCACACTACTACACAAACTGCTTTTACCCACAGATTTTTCCCACGGAAACAAAACTGTGTGAAATTTCACACAGAATACCGACAAATTACACACCAAATTGATGACCAACTTTCAGTGGGAAATATGTCGTAAATTTCCCATAGATTTCCCACTATTTACACACTAAATTGTTGACCAAAGTTTCGTGTGAAATCCGTCACAAATTTCCCACAGATTTGCGACAATATTCACACTATTCGTGTTGATTAGACGTCCGTGGGAAACTAGTGGCACATTTCACACATATTAGCCACGACCAAAATTATGTGGCAAATTTTAGATGCATTACTCACGGATTTCACACGCTCTTAATTTGATAAAATAACTACTTAACAGGTCCGTGGGAATGTGTGGGTTATTAGCCACGTATTTTCCACAAAATGTTGTTTTTGTGTTAGTCGTGGGAAATATGTCGGTACTTTCCAACGGATTCCCCTAAAAAAACCTTTTTAAGGAACAAATCATTGTATATGTGTGGATATCTACACGTATATGTTTCGTATGCCTGTTTATGACCTTCATTTTATCTATATATGTTTTGTATGTAGTTATACATACGTTATATGCGTGAGCGTGTAACTATATTCAAAAAAAATCAAAGAAAACAATTATGTCTGTGGGAAAGTCGTCGGTAATTTCCCACTGATTACCTACCAATCTGATGAATCCGTGGAAAATAGGTGTGTAAATACCCACGGATTTCCCATAAACAATATCGTTTATATGTTTTTGTATACTTACGTACAACCCCCTTTATCTAGTATGTCTTCATATGTGTTTGTAGTTTCATATTTTATGTGTTTCTTTATTAATGTAATTATTTATGTGAGTATCATAAGTATATGTGTAGGTTTAGGTATAATCTTTTTGCCTAGGGACCACCCACTCCCGTTTATTGGTTGTTGGTGTATTGCTCTTTGGTTTGGTTCCCGGTCAATGCCGTGAAAGCAAGATAGGGTGAACACAAAGCATTGTATATATATGGATATCTACCAGATCATGATCACGTATATGTTCCGTATGTCTATTTATGACCTCTATTGTATCTATATATGTTTTCTATGTAGTTATACAGACATGCTGGAGAGAATGATTGAATTAAAACCATGTCTCCCAAGAGAAAATGAACGATCGACTGCTAAAGATCTTGACTAAAGTATTGATAGCTTTGCAACTATATAAAAAATCAAAGAAAACGATTATGTCTGTGGGAAAGTCGTCGGTAATTTCAAGAATACATATCAAACAAACTTCATGTTTGTATCAATCATCATTCAAGAATTAACGACATGGAAACAAAGAAGATGGGTGAAACCTTATAAACTGATATATAAATTGAATGGCTTAACATTTGATTACAGAAATCTATCCCTATATATACAAGATGAAACGGTGTCTTCAAGAGACATACCGATTCATAATAACCGTTGCAACCCTAAACTATAACTGTCGTATTACTATCTAATGGGTTTGCTGGCACTTGGCCCAAACCAGAAAAACTAACGGGCTTAACTTAAACTATTTACAATAATACGTATATACATATGACTTTGGCATAAAAGACATTACTGGTCCAACAAACCATTTGCTTGGAGTGCTTCACACACAACAAGAGGTATCATTAAAACACAATCTCTTTGTTAATGTTAGCATTAAAATACTCCCTCATTCAAAAATAGAATTGATATATTACAAGATACAAACAAAAAAAGTTGTTAATATGGTCATCATAACCCAAACAACACTTAAACTCGATTGAGAAGAATCGTACATGTCAAAGTACAAAAAGTTTCAGGTGATTTATAAGTTATGAAAAATGTTTAGCTTTTGAATACCATAATTTATATTTTATTAAACAATGTCATATATAGATTTACTAATCATATATTTGCACAAACCGATGTATACTACTCTATGTTTACACTTATAGCATATTGTGACAAATATTACAGAACATTTATTGACTAGCAAGTATTGTTCACCCTCAATCGTCACAACTTCGTAATACTACTAATAATCATTTCCGTATAGCTACTGCATCGCTATGCATGGGTACTCTACCATATTTATATGAAATAATGTGCGATAAAGTTATTCCTTAAAATTCTCGCCATGCATAAAATTATTGTCACGAAAAATATATAATCAAATAATATTGTTCGCCAAAAGTTTTGATTATATGGTATCGGCCGGTATAACGCACGAGTACTCTGCTAGTATTAAAGTAACAATTTAAACATTATTTCATCCTTAAAACATCAAGCTAGTTTTAAAAACTGTCAAAACAAAGAAGTGTAAAAATTGTAAAAAAATTATTCATTTGTTGCTGCTATACGCTGACTCTATGCAACTTAGCTCGGGACAAACACTTCCAACCATGTATCTTTAATTCTCGGACAATGTATGCTCTCAAAGACAAGTATATGTTATGTTGTCTGGAGTCTGGAAGGATATCACCTAAACCTAAAAAGGATATAGTCTACCCAAATGTTTTTTGTTTTTTTTGTTTTTTTTTGAAAGAAAGATTTTAAAATTTTCAACTTGCCAAAATGTCTTATAATTACCCTTTTATTACTAGTTTGATTTAATTGATACATTTTAAATATAGTTGGTTGTTGAATTATCATAATACAATTTTTTTAAAAGCAACTAACCATCATTCAATAACCAAGATATATATTGTGCTTTGAGTCATTATTGACCATGTTTTTTGTATTAAAAAACTTTCAATAATTTCGGATGATTTTCACAATATGCATAATGTGAAAAACCCATGAATGCATCACTAAGGTTCCACTTTCACTTAATCACTTGAAAAGCATGATGAAAACAGTTAACTATGAAATAGTTGGTGAGTTTCGCAGAAAATTATACACCAAAATAGTTCCACAAATCATTTTCGAAAATATTCCTCAAGAACTCTCATCATCGAGCAGAATTATCGTAAACCTAAAGCTAAGTAATAACCAGATTTAACTTAACTTCATAACTCATCAAACAAGAACTTTCATGAGAATAAGTTAAATGGCTAATTATTAGTGAGCTCTACATTCTTGGTAACCCTTCTAAATATTGAGATTCCCTTAACCATATAAAAATCGTGTCATCCAACGTCATGGATCTAAAAGAAATAGTTCACGTTTCATTTGCCAAAAGTGTATATGTATAATATAGTGTTTATGCAGGGCCACCACTCAGACGTATTCAACTGATATTTCCCGATATCAACACACAACCCGCTAATATAGCAATATCAGCAATAAGTATCTATTGTTCCTCTAGAAGTTATTATCCAGTCAACCATGCGGGACCTAAATAACACTAGGGATGAATCTAGTACTATGCACCCCCAAGACGTGTGGAGTGAGGAGTGGTTAAATCCTAATAGCGCTATTCATAAGTACTAACGTCTCATCCTCGACATGGATATAGTGAGCTAAAAGTAGTGTAAGAACAACCCCGGCATACAATAGTATACATTTCAAAATCTTAGATTCAAAACTAGAGTTAAGTTCAAATATCAAGTTCAAGTAAAACATACTTAATTATGCTTTCCACCCAAAAATATAGTGAAAACCGTAAAAGAGGGGATGTGAGAAACTCATCTTAAAGGCAAGTTTACAAATACTAGAACGGCTTGACAAATAAAACGACCTAGGAACCCAACGATCACGTGCCTCTACCAACGACCTAAAATAAGTAATATAACTCTTATTAGACTCTTAACGATATGCTCATACTTGATAATAAATGTTAATGAGTCAAAATATTAGTTTCGTCGTTATTTAACTCTTTATACATGTTCACTTAAAATCGTAAATCTATCTTGTTTATAACGCCACTTCGGACAACCGTTGACCAAGTTAAGTATTTTTATTAGACTAGCCATTCTCATAGATCAAAATACTATATGTTATTAATGTTCATTAATTTTTGGTGGATTTTATTAAGGACTTTAACTCGTCCGTTTAGACCAGACTCCAAAAATGTTCAAATCTGGACATACATAAGTAATTTAACTAGCAGAGGGCCGGGTCTAAATGGAGGTTTTATGGTTAGGGTAAATAGGAGACTCTTAATAACAGTTGGGACCATCTCTCATATCTGTCACAAGTCAAGATTTGCTATGGTGTGTGATTTACGGTTCATTTAATCCAAGTGTTCAAAACAGAAAATATGGCAATTTTGACACTTACCATTTCAATTATTTCACTGACCAAACGACCATAACTTTTTACATAATTTATATAGCTAGAAAGAGGACTCAGAGTACTTGATTTTATGCTCAAGATTAATGTCAAAAGACTTATTTTTCATCAAGATACAACCTATTGAAGTTGACACAAAAAGTTTCAAAGTGAGCTGTTGGTTTCTAGACTTAACCATTTCATGTTCAAACATTCTCAAAACACCCAATAACGACCCAAACAACTCCTAAACTCATTTTATATATGTCTTAGCATCAATTTTAATCAAAAATATTAGTAGGTTGTTTCTATCAAAACCCAAGCTAATGCATGTTCAAGATCAAACTCGATCTACCCTAAAAACGTGATTTTATGCGGTTTAAATCACCCGATCTCTTGAACCGTCAAGGATCCGATGAACACACGACCGATCCTATCATTTCTACCAATATACATGTGCTTCAAATACTTAAAAAAAAAACACAGTAGGTTATTGTAACCACCCGTAAATTTCCCGTCATGTTTTGTTCGGAGAAACAATCATCTATTTTTTAATTTGGCATAATTTCTGAGAAACTAGACGTATTTATAGTCAATCTTATCGGAAATAATATTCCAAGCGCGATGGCGTTATTCTGGTATTCTAAATCCCTCGTTTACTCGAATAAATGAGCCCCGAATCTCATTTCGTGAAAGATAACTAAAATTTCAGAAATGGTCCTTGTGTTATAATTTCATCCGCCACCCCCATACTTTTAGTTTGGCAATATTAGCCCCTAGACATTTTATAAACCTAATAGGGTTTGGTTATATAAGACTTCACATTAGGGTTTTATCTCATTTTTCACTAGCCTCCATCTCACTTCTCTCTCTCTAAAAATCTGGCGTCGTCATCCAGATTCCGACGAGATCCAGGCCAACTTCCGGCCACCTCATTCTCACGCCGCCACCACTAAGACAAGGTAGATCGGAGTAGATCTGAGTTATAGGGGGGCAAGATAAAGGTTTTTGCGTTAGAGTTGTTTCGTTCAAGTTATCACCAGGCCGACACCACCACAGCCGCCATCACCACCATCGTCTCCCACCCTCCACCTTGTTCTCCTTTTGGGTATGACGAAAAACCAAAACTCATTTTATTTATTTATCTAATCTTTGGATTAAAACCGATTACAAATCTTTAAACAAGTTCTTGTAAATGAAAGATGGATTAAAACTCATTTGATTTACTTTCGTGTGGTAAGAAAATGACATCGAGGGTGTTTGTTTGATTTAGTTGCTAAGTCTCGAGTTTGGTCTTCAATGCCTTCTTGTTGTTGCATAAATATATTGTTGAATCTATTTGTGACTCGCGAGAAATTGTTGTGTTTGTTTATCTTGGTTTCACAACAACAACGACCCTCGAGGGGTGTTGTTTGCTGTCGGTATGAAGGCGAACACCAAGGGAGTGTTTGTTTGTTCTTGCTTACTTTCTCTTATATCTTGTCGTGGTCACAGTTTCGGTTAAATGGATTTATTTGTTTAGAATAGTCAAGGATGGTTTGGTTGTGAGTTTTGGTCTCGACACAAAGGACAACCCACCTAGGGTGCGCCTAAGCTCTCTTTTCAGTTTAACGAGCCACCTAAGGAGGTGAGCTCGTTTGTGTTGGTCTTGGTTCAATCGACACCCACGTAAAGTGTGTCTTGGTCACAGGTTAACAACAAACATCAAGGGATGAATGCTGGACCGTCTAAACAACAAAACAAGTAAAGTATAAATATTTATGGGTGAAAATCATTTGCATGTGTTGTTCTTATTTGTAATTTACCGTATTAACAAAATAAGCTTGGTCTGTTGTGACTAACAAGGGTGCTTTGGTTTAAGAATTATAAGTGTATGTTGTTTTAGTAAAAATTATATTTTACTTGCATATATATATCTTGCGGGTATCGAACAACTAACTAATGCGAGTTATTGTTGGTAAGTGGTATGTTTCAAATACATTGGGGGAAAATGATACTTGATACTAATTTGGACTTGGATAATACTTAACGGACTAAATGACATAAAAATTAATGGATGTATATTGACACATAATATTAAACTTGGACATTTGACTACACATTGGATTACATTGGATAATTGGACATTTTGGACTAGAGAAACGAATGTAATATATTAAACTCGAGACGAATTTAATATATTAAACTAGTAAACCAATTAACACATATTAAGCTAATAAAGAGTTGTTAATATAGACTTGTCAGGAAATATTGTTTGAGAAATTAAATTTTATTAAAGTCTAACGACTTGGGAAAGTTGTATAAGTGGACGCGTTATGCCGAAATTTATAAAACTTTCTAAATCTACACATTTATTTCGAAAACCTTTTATCTATATAAAACCTGACAATAATCAAAAATTATAGTTTTGACTTATAAACTTTTACTATTTGATATCCTAATTTAAGTTGTTATAAAACTTAAATTACTTTTCCAAATTTTATAGACATTCCCAAACTATTTGAGATTATGGGGTAAATACCGAAACTTACCAATTGGTTTACTCTCTTGACATAATTCTTTGTCGTTATTTCTTGAATTCTGATTGTCATCTCTTTCTCGACTCAAGTTCTAGTTGGTATTATTCTCGACTAGGTCATTGTCTATTCCACTTGGACGCGTGTATACTTGAGTCNTTAGGTCCCGTATGATTTTACTTTAAACCTATGAACTCACCAGCGAAAGCTGACCTTTTTAAGCATGTATTTCTCAGGTAATTAGAAGTCTTGCTTTCACTACTTGGACGACGGCAATGTGGCATGGATCTTGGCTTGGTTTGAGACATCGATAGAAACTCTGATATTTCTTTTTAAAAACCTGTTTTTCTATTATCTATTTTGGGCTTACCTATCTAAAACCCATGGATTTATGTAAACTTTGACTTTTGATGACTTTGGTTTACATTAATATCTATGCTATCTTGTTATCTATACTTGTGATGGTATCAATTGGCGTAGCACCCCGAAAGCTTGTAAGTCTTCCGCTGTACGAATTTTGGGGGTGTTACAATTGGACAATTGGACATTTTGGACTTGAGAAACGAATGTAATATATTAAAATCGAGACGAATTTAATATATTAAACTAGTAAACCAATTAACACATATTAAGCTAATAAAGAGTTGTTAATATAGACTTGTCAGGAAATATTGTTTGAGAAATTGAATTTTATTAAAGTCTAACGACTTGGGAAAGTTGTATAAGTTGACGCGTTATGCCGAAATTTATAAAACTTTCTAAATCTATACATTTATTTCAAAAACCTTTTATCTATATAAAACCTGACAATAATCAAAAATTATAGTTTTGACTTGTAAACTTTTACTATTTGATATCCTAATTTAAGTTGTTATAAAACTTAAATTACTTTTCCAAATTTTATGGACATTTCCAAACTATTTGAGATTATGGGGTAAATACCGAAACTTACCAATTGGTTTACTCTCTTGACATAATTCTTTGTCGTTATTTCTTGAATTCTGATTGTCATCTCTTTCTCGACTCAAGTTCTAGTCGGTATTATTCTCGACTAGGTCATTGTCTATTCCACTTGGACGCGTGTATACTTGAGCCCTCGTCAGTATTTCTTGACTGTTCTTTTATTACTTCCTTATAATATATTGGGATATATATTATACTCTGGCGTGAGTATTCTTGAGTCTATGCTGTCTTACCACCACACGAAATGTTAATACTAAACTTTTTGCAATAATTGATACGAGTAATCCACGAAAACTAAGACGCTTGTCTTTTGAAAACTCTTTTACTTTACGAGACGTATTCTGAGATAACTATATACATATTAGGTTGTGCCGATCCAGTACCGTTGTGCCTATATCTCTTGATACCGTTGTGTTCTGCTCTAGATGCCAGTTGTGTTAGTTGTGATATTATGCGTTGCTTCATATTGAGGTGAGTTCATACCCCCTGTTTTATTCGTTTTACAACTGTTTTGGGGGAGAATACATGCTCGTTTTACTAAATCTAGTATTTGCATTACTTAAACAATGAATTGTTTACTTGAAAACTTTATGTGCTTTGCTATATTACTTGTTGGGTTATTTAACCGCATGACTTGATTTATCGTTATAAACTGGATTATTATGCTATGGACACAAGTGCTTGAAATGAATGTGAGTTTATAGCCCCATTTTCCTATAATTACTGTTTTATAAACCTTAAGGTGAGAAACATGCAACTGTTTTATGCAAACCACTTTGTGAACAATTGCTCGTGTGCAATACTACTTTTACGCTTACCCTTTGGGTGATCGGTTAGACACCTACTCTCTGTGCTGTTTGACCGGTTAGGCAAATAGACGCATACTATTTGAAACACTTGGGTGATCGGTTAGACACCTACTCTCTGTGCGGTTTGTCCGGATAGGCAAACGGACGCATACTACTTGGGTGATCGGTTAGACACCTATTCTCTGTGCGGTTTGTCCAGATAGGCAAACGGACGCATACTACTTGGGTGATCGGTTAGACACCTACTTGGGTAAGTTGCATTTGACTGATTTTTCTCCTATCACTGCGAGTGAAGCGGAGGTCACTAGAACTGAACTTTATTTTATATGTGAACGATTTTCACACGCGAAAACCTTGTGTTCCACATTTCTTTTACACTAAATTACTATTTATATAAACTTATGAACTCACCAACCTCGTGTTGACACTTTAGCATGTATTTTCAGGTTTAAAGCGATAGCTTGCTATTGGAGGTATTGGCAGGGCATGGCATGGTCATAGATGACTCTGATGTATTTGGGACCGCTTTGTTTTTTTTATGGGCTTATATTTCCACACTGTTTTTGGAACGCTGTAAACGAAATTCTTTTGAATATGAAATTTCTATTAAACGGTTGAGGTAAAACCGTTCTTTGTACTTTGTGTTGTGATACCAATTTAGTAGCACCCAAATATGTATGCTTCCGCGATTCTCTATTTTTGGGGGTGTTACAGATTGGCATCAGAGCCAAGGTTATAGAGAACTAGGTATTTTTTAAACCTAGACTATAACTACTTTTGCGAAAACTTAACCCTATGACCGACACGTGCCTGCCTGCCAAGCTGATGCCTCATTTGTAATTTTCATTACTAATATATTTGATGAGATGTGTGATTTACTATTGGATGAGTATATCCATTTATTTTTGCTATATACTATAAGTATCTTCGACATACTTATCCATACGTATCGTACTTATCGTAGCATTACGCATTTTTCTCTACGTAATCTCATCATCCGTCCTCGAGCGTGGATGCTTGTTTTAGTCTTTTTAAACAGCTTTTAAAAGTAAGTGACATAGTACTAGCGTAACTAAGCTAGGTATTTTTAAGTTCATTGAACCTCGGGTGAATATAGACTGATCACCTATATTCAGCCAGGGACAGTGGGACATAGCCTGATCACCTATGTCCGACTCAGAGGTGAACTTTGCAATACTGGGAGCAGTTATAATAGAATTTTGTCCGGTTGAATTTTTGATTATGAGAATGATAAAATTTATGTGTGTGTACATAAGCATTGCATGACATGAACACTCACATCTGCACACAACATGATAGCAATCACAACACACTGGCATCACAATACTTCACAAGTCGTAGTACTCTTGGTATCGCTATACCTTTCCGCTCATATGGAATACTTGCTCGTCACCGTCTAATCATATTTTGCATCGAGGCGTATTAGACCCGATTGATCACAGTTTGAATTCGAGTTGCTTATTTTAACTTGCTTGATGTTGTAATAAACTCAAACTCATTTTAGTTTATTGAAGCGTTTCGGCTATGTTTGAATTTGGATTGCTTATTTATTTAAACCTTGCTTTGTTTGCGGTCTTTGTTACAGTCACCTCTACCCTAAACCTTATGCTCAATCAATTTGATTCATCCTACTCGATAGATGTTGTTCCTTCCGCGTGAAGTAGAATGTACATTACTTGGTCAACCAATAGATTGCTAGTAGTAATCAACATCCTCCTTCAGAGTCGTACTCTGAACTTGCTATGCCCTCTACTCAGCGGAGATTCTATGACCAACAGAAACCTTAAGACTTTAAGGAGTATCCTGAACCGCGTTCTTTGTGACAGCCACCAAATCCTTCACTTGTATCTCGGATACCAGTTATTTTTGCTACACTCTTATAAGATAATAAACCGTGTCGCTAATACCATACAAACTGTTTTCAATTTCTCTACAGGCTATTTTGCGGTCACCCTACAAATGTTTTACTCCTACTTCATGAAACCAAATTTTCAACCTTATAACTATTTTGTAAACAACGAACAGTTCCCGTTGTTCTATAAATTGTCTTGCAAATTATTTTGCTAACGATTTTATAATGTTGTCCTGCTACGATATTATGAATCGAACTACAGTTTTGCTAATATCATGCAAATGATGAACTGATTTCTTATTATTCTATGAACTGTTTTACAAACCATTTTATAAACTATACTTCAATCGCCTTGTGAATTATTTACTCACATTGATGCGTTAAACGTTTCTAGTCAAACTTTATCAATTTCATTAGCACTAGCGGAATAAACATGTTCTTTTATTACGTCGCTGCTGTTTTCAGATAGATGCGCCGCATCGGAATTACTGATGCGCCGTATTAAGCAACAGCGAAGTCATTAATGAAAGTATTTTCGTCAACTTGATCTTCTATAGCGATTGTTTTTTTTNATCCACGTTATAAACATTCATCATCTTCAGAACTACTTTTACTCATAGATTGTTTCACATTAAATTCAACATCATCTTTGCCTATTGTAGGAGTTGTCTTTATATTAAAAACATCAATCATGGCCCTAGCTGTGGCTAGAAAGGGTCATCTAAAATTATAGGCGTCCTAAAATTTTCAGGCATATCGAGAATAACGAAGTCAATAGGAAGTTCAAATTCATCAACTTTTATTAATATGTTTTCATCAAATTTTTGCATAGCAAGGAGTGATTAAACTTTAACTTTTGAGAAGTTATCTTATACACATCATGTTTAAAATTTTTTTTTTCTTCTGAAGTTACGAGTCTTTTAAAGTCGCATCAGTTTACCTAACCGCAAAACTTTCAGCAAAGATTATATATTACTCTTCCACAGACAAGAGGAGCAATTACCATCCGGAAGGACTCAAATCGGTCATGAGTACCAACACCTCTTCCCAGATACAATTTTATCGGATAACATAAATTGAAATCCGGGACGGATTTCGCGTTAAGGAGGGTAGACTGTAACCACCCGTAAATTTCCCGTCATGTTTTGTTCGGAGAAACAATCATCTATTTTTTAATTTGGCATAATTTCTGAGAAACTAGACGTATTTATAGTCAATCTTATCGGAAATAATATTCCAAGCGCGATGGCGTTATTCTGGTATTCTAAATCCCTCGTTTACTCGAATAAATGAGCCCCGAATCTCATTTCGTGAAAGATAACTAAAATTTCAGAAATGGTCCTTGTGTTATAATTTCATCCGCCACCCCCATACTTTTAGTTTGGCAATATTAGCCCCTAGACATTTTATAAACCTAATAGGGTTTGGTTATATAAGACTTCACATTAGGGTTTTATCTCATTTTTCACTAGCCTCCATCTCACTTCTCTCTCTCTAAAAATCTGGCGCCGTCATCCAGATTCCGGCGAGATCCAGGCCAACTTCCGGCCACCTCATTCTCACGCCGCCACCACTAAGACAAGGTAGATCGGAGTAGATCTGAGTTATAGGGGGGCAAGATAAAGGTTTTTGCGTTAGAGTTGTTTGGTTCAAGTTATCACCAGGCCGACACCACCACAGCCGCCATCACCACCATCGTCTCCCACCCTCCACCTTGTTCTCCTTTTGGGTATGACGAAAAACCAAAACTCATTTTATTTATTTATCTAATCTTTGGATTAAAACCGATTACAAATCTTTAAACAATTCTTGTAAATGAAAGATGGATTAAAAACTCGTTTGATTTACTTTCGTGTGGTAAGAAAATGACATCGAGGGTGTTTGTTTGATTTAGTTGCTAAGTCTCGAGTTTGGTCTTCAATGCCTTCTTGTTGTTGCATAAATATATTGTTGAATCTATTTGTGACTCGCGAGAAATTGTTGTGTTTGTTTGTCTCGGTTTCACAGCAACAACGACCCTCGAGGGGTGTTGTTTGCTGTCGGTATGAAGGCGAACACCAAGGGAGTGTTTGTTTGTTCTTGCTTACTTTCTCTTATATCTTG
>LBNU01036714.1:60472-75105 GCA_014162995.1 Artemisia annua | reverse complement strand
TATGAGTTCCAAGTGATGCCGTTTGGTTTAACCAACGCGCCTGCTGTATTCATGGATCTTATGAACCGCGTGTGTAAGCCATACCTGGATAAGTTCGTGATAGTATTCATAGACGATATTCTAATCTACTCCAAGAGTAAGGAGGAACATGAGGAGCATTTGAGAATCATTTTGGAATTGTTGAGACAAGAGCAACTGTATGCCAAATTCTCGAAGTGTGAGTTTTGGATTCCAAAGGTGCAATTCTTGGGTCACGTGATTGATAGCGAAGGTGTACACGTGGATCCTTCAAAGATTGAGGCCATTAGGGAATGGACCGCTCCAACAACCCCATCAGAAGTTCGTCAATTCTTAGGTCTAGCGGGTTATTACCGGAGATTCATCGAGGGATTCTCTAAGATAGCCAAGTCGCTAACTAAGTTGACTCAAAAGGATGTTAAGTATGAATGGGGAGAAAAGGAGGAGGAAGCGTTCCAATTGCTAAAAGAAAAGCTGTGTAGTGCACCTATATTAGCCCTACCTGAAGGTAGTGAAGACTTTGTCGTGTATTGCGACGCTTCACACAAAGGTTTGGGAGCAGTTTTGATGCAACGAGAGAAGGTAATAGCTTATGCCTCTAGACAGCTTAAGAAGCACGAGAAGAATTACACCATGCATGACTTAGAGTTAGGAGCCGTAGTGTTTGCCCTTAGGATTTGGAGACACTACTTATATGGAACCAAGTGCGTCGTGTATACGGATCATAAGAGTTTGCAGCATATCTTGAATCAAAAGGAGTTGAATATGAGACAGCGTAGGTGGATAGAGCTACTTAACGATTATGATTGCGAAATCCATAATCCTAGAGCTAGGGCGTTTGACCCTAGTTTGGAATAGACTAGTTTTAGGATAGACGAAACTAGACGTTGACCTAGAGCTAGGGCGTTTGACCCTAGTTTGGAATAGACTCTGCTGCGGCCTAGATTCGGGGCAGTAATGGGTGGTTCCTTGCTGTAGCCTGACTAGTGACCGTTGAAGGGCCCGCTCACTATGACCATTCATCTTGCCTAAGATGATAAATTATTGATTGCGATTATGAATGAGGTTGGTTCGTGATGTCTATGCCTGTTCTAGTTACACATAGCACTAAAATCCTTCAGGTCCCGTATGATTTTACTTTAAACCTATGAACTCACCAGCGAAAGCTGACCTTTTTAAGCATGTATTTCTCAGGTAATTAGAAGTCTTGCTTTCACTACTTGGACGACGGCAATGTGGCATGGATCTTGGCTTGGTTTGAGACATCGATAGAAACTCTGATATTTCTTTTTAAAAACCTGTTTTTCTATTATCTATTTTGGGCTTACCTATCTAAAACCCATGGATTTATGTAAACTTTGACTTTTGATGACTTTGGTTTACATTAATATCTATGCTATCTTGTTATCTATACTTGTGATGGTATCAATTCGCGTAGCACCCCGAAAGCTTGTAAGTCTTCCGCTGTACGAATTTTGGGGGTGTTACAGATTGGTATTCAGCGCCAAGGTTATAGAGAACTAGGTACATACTAAACCTAAACTATAACCATTTTCTTTATATAAACATCGATCCTCGACCAACGCCTGCCAGCTGCCAAGCCGAAGTCTTCATTTAAGATAAGTTTTGAACGATATGAATTTATGAAATGATTATTTTGAGATAGATGCGAGAACTTAAGTTGAGATTGGAATTTTACACTATGATTATTGCGATAGTTTTGATTTATTGATTTGGCATGGTATATATATTTGATATTATTTGGGTATTGAGTTTTGGTTATTATGATGATTTGACTTAAGCGGTTTTTACGATTTTATACGTGATTAGAGTAAGGCGGTATTTTGGATTTTAGAAACTATATCGTTGAGTTACGTTAGATGCGCGTTCGATTTATTTTGAAACTCTTACACCTATCCCTATACCGTTGTCACAGACATGCCTTCACCTATCGCTGATGTATTCGAGAGTATCCTTGTTGATCCATTTGGACCAGCACGGACTCAGGTTCTTCCAGCTCGAGATGATCCTTACATGATCGTCCGAGATTCTGCTGTTGCTTCATCATCATCGGCCACTTCAGGCCCACATACTCCATCTGTTTCACAGCTACATGCTTCATCAGCTGATCGTCCCAGCTCTTCGCGACAGCTTACTTTACATCAGGTGCTGGCACGAGCTCAGACTCCGTGATTTTCTTATCGCACTATAGCTCGTATGTCGGTACGACCTCTATCACTGCCTATTCAGCTTCATGCTCACTCTCTTCTGTCATCATCACCCACCTCTTTATTATGTCGTCGTTCGAGATCACCGACTTCATCACCTATTGGTTCGCCCTCTCAGAGGCGTAGGCTTATGGAGTCCTACTCCGAGGAGGATAAGGATGCTGATCCTCACATGGATGAGGAGGATGAGGATGTAGACCCTCCCGAGGAGGAGGAGGAGGAGGATGAGGATGTAGACCCTCCTGAGGAGGAGGAGGAAGAGGAGGATGTACCTGATGATGCTATTGATCCAGCTCAGAGCCCCGCTCATTCTGCCCATTCGGATGAGCCGGATTCACCACCATTTTCACCTTTACCCTTTGTTCCACCACCAGCTGAGATGGATGTACCTCCCCTCTCACCTGGATCGGATGTGCCGTCAGTAGTTTCGTCAGAGGCGGCAGAGTATGGGGAACTTGGGAGAGTTTGGGATACATTGAGGATGCAGAGTGCGAGGATTAGTGCCTTGGTTGAGTAGATGGGAGATGAGTCTGCTAGGACGATAGATGATCTGAGGGATGACATGGGTTTTGTACTTGGTAGGATATGGGTATTATTGAGGAGTGACCTGTCAGATCTGCGGGATCAGTTGGAGATCCTTCAGAGGGGTTTCCTTACCGCTAGGGATGCGGATAGGAAACTATGGATGAGATCGGCAGATCTGGAGAGAGAGGTTGCTGACCTCAAGAGGGATCAGGAGACCCATAGTGTTGGGATTGCTTCTGTGTGGAGAGAGGTGAAGAGTCTACAGGACGAGCTTAGAGTTCTTCGCCAGGGACGTGGCTAGAGTTGTCATCGGATGTCGTTGCGTTGCTTTCTAAACCGAGTAGTCCTTGGTTAGAAAAGCTAGTTTATTCTACCGTTTTGTGTTCATGTTTTCCTTTGGTTTTAAATTTTGGATTGTTGCTATCTATCTACTTTATCGTGTTTGAAACAATGTATCAACTCTTTTTCTTTATGAATGAATGTGCCTTTCGTATTCGTATTTTGATATTCTATGGGTTGTGGCATAATTGTGATTGGTATTCCATTGATATTCTATCTATTGATTATTGACTGCTATCGGACGTTATGTCTGTGTTGTGGGAATCTTATGGAAACTTGTGTCGTGAATTTAGATTGATGGCTCCACGACGAAACCCTGTCAGATCTACTCGAACTAGCCATGCTGTGGCTGCTACTGGTCGTCGAGGACGACGTTCTCAACGAAATGCTGAAACTCCCACACCCGATCACCATGACGCCACCAATCACAATGCCCAAAACCCAAATGTTGAAGTTCAGGGTGACAATGATCACTTTCCGCCCAACACTCCTACGGTTGATCAGGATATGATCAATCAGCTTGTGGATCAACGTGTTGCCGCTCTCTTAGCGGAATCGAATCACTCCAATACCTCTGCTGAGATTCCACTACCTATCCGAACGCCTGGTTGTAACTACAAAGAGTTCCGTACTTGTGGCCCTATCGACTTTTGTGGTACTGAAGGAGTTGTGTACTTGGTGAGATGGATAGAAAAGACTGAATCGGTGTTTACCGTCAGTAACTGTGCTGAGAATGCGAAAGTGAAGTTCTCCACGTTCACTTTTAAGGACGAAGCGTTGACTTGGTGGAATAACTATCGTAAATCTGTTGGAGATGAAGTTGCATATGGTATGACTTGGGGGCAACTTAAGGAGCTTTTGGTTAAGACCTATTGCCCAAGGAATGAGATCAATAAGTTGGAGATTGAGTTTTGGAACCATAAAGTGAAGGGGTATGATATGACGACTTACAACCGTCGGTATCAAGAATTGTCATTGCTTTGCCCTGACATGGTCAAAACTGAAGCTCTCAAGATTGAGCGTTACACGGATGGTTTGCCTCTAGCAACGAGGAATGATGTGATTGCAGCAAGGCCTGCAAATCTGCATGAGGCTATGTCACTAGCACAGAGTCTGGTGGATTCCATCGTGTTGGAGAATGCTGAGAAAGGGAAGAAAGATAAGAGGAAGAGGAATGACCATGCCAAGGGACATGACAGGCCCAACAAGCGACAAGAAACTGCTAAGGCTTATGCTATGGGTAATGGAGAGAAGAAGAATTCTGGAGGGAACAAGACATGGTACAGATCATGCAACCGTCATCATGAAGGACGTTGCGGTGTGATATGTAGGAATTGTGCTAAGCCAGGACACTTTGCTAAGGATTGTAGATCCCGACCCCTGGCTATGGCGCAAGTCGCACCAGGAAATGATTCGAAGGCAAATATCACCTGCTTTGGATGTGGTAAGAAGGGACACTACTGGAACGAGTGTCGTGAGTCGTTGGCTGTTGGTAATGTTGGGAATGGAGGAAATCGGGGGTACCGAAGTAATGGAANAGGAAATGATTGGAAGGCAAATATCACCTGCTTTGGATGTGGTAAGAAGGGACACTACTGGAACGAGTGTCGTGAGTCGCTGGCTGTTGGTAATGTTGGGAATGGAGGAAATTGGGGGTACCGAAGTAATGGAAATAAGGGGTATCATCAAGGACACCAAGGAGCAGGAGGAAATCGTGCTATGCAAGCTATTGAGGCTCCGCAAGTTAAGGTGGAAGTGGAAGCAGCTCAAGGAAGAGTGTACGCGGTTGGCAAGGAGATCAGGGAGGATCCGAACGTCGTCACGGGTACGTTCCTTCTCAACAATCGCTATGCTTCCATACTTTTCGATACGGCTGCCGATAGAAGTTTCGTGTCCATTACATTTATGCCTCTATTAGGAATAGCCCCGATGCCTCTAGGAACTGGCTATGATGTAGAATTAGCCAATGGGAATATAGAGAGAATAAGCACTATTATCCGTGGATGTACGTTGAATTTCCTTAACCGCCCGTTTAATATAGACCTGTTGCCGGTCACACTAGGAAGTTTTGACGTCATTATTGGGATGGATTGGTTGTCCAAGTATCGTGCGAATATCGTATGTTACGAGAAGGTTGTGCGAGTGCCTTATGGCAAGGAGTTATTGAGTATACAAGGAGATCGATGCGACCGTGGATATCCTTCCCGGTTGAGTGTCATCTCTTGTACTAAGATACCAAAGTTAGTCGAAAAAGGTTGTTACCTTTTTATGGCTCAAATTTCTCGTAAGAAAGTAGAAGAGAAGAAGAAGCGTGAGAAGAGTATTGAGGATGTGCCCATTGTTAGAGATTTTCCGGATGTGTTCCCAGACGAATTGCCCGGACTTCCGCCTAAGACACAAGTAGAGTGATTGACTCTGAAACAGTCAACTAAAGTCAACCAAGGATTTGGTCAACAAAAGTCAAGCCATTTAGGGCTCAATGCAATGATCCAAAGGAGTATAGGATATCCCCGGGTCGTTATGTCCCGACGAGGTGTGAATGGTATCGAAAACGATTTGTGATCGGGTGATTTTGAATGGGAAAGGGGTTTGAATGATTACACTAAGGAAATGAAAGGAAATAGTTTAAACAAACGAAGAGAACAAGAACGTGAAAGCACATTACCTAGAAACGATTAAAACCTTAAGAACGAACGTTTAATTAAAAACTACGTTAGTGTGCAAAATAAAACGCGAGTTTAAAGAAATAAAAAGCCTACGGATATGAAAATTACTTTTTTACAAACCTAATGATAAAAGAAAAATTATTGGAAAAAGAAAAATATTTATTAGACTATTTAAATAATTATTATTAATTAAAAACTATTTAATAACTATTTAAACTAATTTGATTTATTATAAATACTAAATAAAAGGTAATAAATTCCAAACTTTTTCTAAAAATACTTAGTAGTATATTTAAGCTAGGAAAAATATAAAAGTTGCAAAATATTTATTAATAAGCTGTAAAAATAAGCTAATAAGCAAATAAGCTTAAAAGGAAAAAGGTCTAGTATAAATAAAACTAAGGGGAAGTTAAACACTAAGTTATCACTAGGGGAGATGGTGCACGGGTGTGGTTTGGTGTGTGAACCAAACAACCAGGGTTCAAGTCCCACTCCACACCCTTTTTACAAACATTTTTATTTTTGATTTTTCTTTTTACAAAACTGAAAAGCACTAAAAATAAGCAGACTTTTGTGAAGGAAAACTTTTTTGAAAATCACAAATAAGCTCTGTGGAGCTTATTTTCCACAACAGTTAAGCTTTAAAAGACTTAACTTGGATTTTAAAATGGAAAAGCTCACAATAAGCTCAAAAGCTAGAACAAAAGGGTAAAACAATATACAAACAGATTATTTAACTTGAAATAAGCCAATGAAAAGAGAAAAGAGAAGAAAATAAGCTTTTAATCACAAATAATCAAATCCAAATACTACATACCAAAGCAGACTTTGCAGCCTCTTTTGTAGGCAAATTTAGCTTATCAAATAAGCTAAAAAGCTCACAAAAAGCTTGGAGCTAACAACCTTGGCTACTGACCTTTCCAAAAAGCCAGTAAGCACAAGATGGGGTTCACAAACAAGCTCAGAATGAGCTTATGAAAATGGTGCTATGACTGAGAGACAGAGCACAATTGTGAAAAAGTGCTCCAAATAAGCACCTCAATAAGCAGTAAAGAAGCAAAATAAAAATTCAACAAAAATCACATAAAAAGACAAGCAACCAAATCTTTAAAATCCAAAAGCACAAGTAAAAATTCCTAATAACAAGACCTACACAAAATTATCCATTTTATTCAAAAACTGCATACAAGCAAATTGACTTTTTATGAAAAAACTATAGATTGACTTATTTGAACTTCTGATTACTCCTTCTTACTAAATAAGCTGTTATATGAGGTAATTAAGCTAAATTAATCTTTATTTCCAAATTATGCAATGAAATGACCAGGTTATGCAATCCAAATCTTCACAGTGAACAAGTTATGTGGATTAAAGATCAATTTTGACTATTTCCTAAATAACACCCTAATATTATGACTTATATGAACTTTAACAACCTAAATGAACATATAACAACAAGTATCAAGAACAATAACATGCAATAACTCCATAATTCACCTTGAACCAAACAGTCCTTAAAAAGGATTATTATATGAGATTCAAAAGGTTTTACTGATTTGAACCATAAAATGAGAACACAAGCACATATTATGATATAGTAAACTCAAATGAACACATAACTACCAAATATAACAACAATAAACCTAGTATCACTATTATGCTAATTTAACTGTTAAAAGATAAAAAGGGAGCACAATGAAATCTTACACATAAGCATGCAGTTTAAAGATAAAACATCACTCACTAACACCAAATGAACATGAAATCACAAAGAAATAAGCAGACTAATCACTAGAACAAGTAAATGTCAAATTGATCAAAAATGCTTACAAAGTGAAAGTAGACTGAGAACAGTGAACCACAATATCACTCCACAACCTAAAGCCTCCCATAAGGCATATAAACCATGAACATCCAGATTCACCTTTGCTCCTTCCTTCAACCTTCTTGGATACTGATTTTTGATTTATTGAGCTATTTTTGTGATTTTTGAGTATTTTCTAGTATTAAACTAGAAATTGATTAATATGTTAAGGAAACTTATGAAAAGCTTATAAAAGACTTATATTAACTTATATGATCACTAATCAACAGCTTTTAACAACTTTGAGGCAACATGAGACTTTTGATGAAATTAAGCACAAACTGATTTGAATTAAAAGAACTGAAATTGAAGTTACATAGAGTTCAATAAACACTAATAAAACAGGTTACTACCCTTCTTTGCTAAAAATTACAACTAGAAATTGAAATTACACTAATTCGACATTATACTATACTAAATTAACTACTACTAGGTGACGCAGTATAAACCTAAACTATCCACCATTCTTCTTTGTATATAAAAACTCGATCTCGACCACCCCCGTGCCAGCTGCCAGGCGAAGTCTTCATTCAAGATAAGTTTTTGAGACGGACCTGAAGTTGCTATACAAAGTGATTGACTTTGCGATACGATGCGAGAACTAAGGTTGAGATTGGAATTTTTACACTATGATATTGCGTGTCTTTGATTTTATGGATTTGGCATGTATATATACTTTTGATATGTATTTGGTGGCGTAGATGCAGTTTCTGGTTATTATGATGACTTGACCTTACAGCGGTTTTTACGATTTTTACGTGGATTAGGTAAGGCGCTTTTGGATTTTAGAAACTATAATCCGTTGAGTTACGTTAGACTGCGCGTCCTGTTTAACACCATTTCTTGAACTGTTACCTATCCGTATACCCACCGTTGTAACATACATGCCTTCACCTATTGCGCTGATGTATTAGAGCAGGTATCCTTGTGTTGATGCCATTTGGACCAGCACGGACCCGCTCAGGGTTCTTCAGCATCGAGATGATCGTTACATGCACTCTCCGAGATTCTGTTGTTGGCTTCATCATCATCGGCCACTTCAGGCCCATACTGACGCATTCTGATTCACAGCTACCTGCTTCATCAGCTGATCGCCCAAGCTCTTCGCGACAGCGTACTTTAACCATCAGGCTGCGGCACGACTCAGACTCCGCGATTTTCATTATCGATACAGCTCGTATGTCGCTACGACCTCTATCACTGGCTATTCAGCTGCATGCTCACGTCCTTCTGTCATCATCACCACCTTTTTATTATGTCGTCGTTTTTTCGATGGTCACCGACTTCAATCACCTATTGGTTCGCCTCCTCAGAGGCGTAGGCTTATGCGAAGTTCCTACTCGAGGAGGATCGAGGATGCTGATCCTCACGATGGATGAGGAGATGAGGAATGTAACCCTCGCGAGGAGGAGGAGGGGAGGAGGGATGAGGAGTAGACCTCCTGAGGAGGAGGAGGAGGAGGAGTAGCCTGATGATGCTCATTGATCAGCCTCAGAGCCGCTCATTCTGGCCATTGACATGAGCCGGATTCACACCGATCGTTTCACTTTACCCTTTGTTCCACAACCGCTTGAGAATGGATGTACCTCCCCTCGTCACCTGGATCGCGATGTGCCGTCAGTAGTCTTGTCAGAGGCGGCAAGAGTAATGGGGAACTTGGGAGACCGTTTGGGCATACATTGAGGATGCAGAGTGCGAGGATTAGTGCCTTGCATTGAGTAGATGCGGAGGGGACGATGAGTCTGCTAAGGACAGAGGTAGATGATCTGAGGGATGACAGTGGGTTCTTGTACCTTGGTTAAGGATCAGGGTATTCGAGGGGGACCTGTCAGGCATTGCGGGATAGTTGGAGTCCTTCAGAGGGGTTTCCTTACCGCTAGGGATGCGGATAGGCGAAACTATGGGCCGCCGACGCCAGATCTGGAGAAGAAGGTTTTGCTGACCGCAAGAGGGATCAGGAGACCTCATAGTGTTGGGATTGCTTCTGTGTGGATAGGGGAGAAGAAGGGGGAGGTGCAAGAGTCTGCAGGACGAGCTCAGAGTTCTTCGCCCAGGGAGCGTGGCTAGAGCTTGTCCATCGGATGCTCCCGTTGCGTTGCCTTTTCTAAACGGAGTAGATCCTTGGTTGAGAAAGCTAGTTTATTCTACCGTATTTGTGTTCATGTTTCCTCTTGGTTTTATCTTTTGGATGTTGCTATCTATCTACTACCTTTATCGTGTTTTGAAAGCAATGTATCGACTCGTTTTCTTTATGAATGAATGTGCTTTCGTATTGCGTATTCCTGATATCCTATGGGTTGTGGCATAATTGTGATTGGTATTCATGATACTTCTATCTAATTATTAGATTGACTCCTGCTGATCGGACTTATGTTGTGTTGTGGGAAAGTTTTTGGAAACTTGTTGTCGTGAATTCAGCTATTGATGGCCTCCACGACGAAACCCTGTCAGATCTACTCGAACTAAGCCATAGCTGTGGCTGCTACTCGGGTAGTCGGACGACGTTCTCCGGAACGAAATGCTGAAACTCCCCACACCCGATCACCCATGACGCCACCAATCACAATGCCCAAAACCCAAATGTCTGACAGTTCAGGGTGACAATGATCACTTTCCGCCCAACACATCGCTACGGTTGATCAGGATATGTCAATCAGCTTGTGGATCACGTGTTGCCGCTCTCCTAGGGCGGAATCGAATCACTCCATAACCTCGTGCTGAGATTTCCACAACCAGTTCCGACACGCCTGGTTGTAAAAAGCTAAAAGAGTATCAGTACATTTGGAACTAATCGTTTTGATGAACCTGAGATGAAGGTATGTGTACTTGGTGAGCAGAACTGATAGAAAAGAATAGAATAGGTGTTTATCCATCAGTAACTGTCTGCACGAATGCGGAAAGTCGAAGTTCTCCCACGTTCACTTTTAAGGACGAAGCGTTGACTGGTGGACATAACTATCCGTGAAATCCATGCTCTGGAGGATGAGTTGCATATGTGTATGACTTGGGGGCCAAGCTTAAGGCAGCTTTTGGTTCATATGCCCAACGGAAATGAGATCAATAAGTTGAGATTGTTTTGGAACCATAAATGAGGGGTTATCCGATATGAGACATTAACAACGTCGGTTCAAGATTGTCATTGCGTTGGCCTGACATGGTCAACAACTGAGCTCTCAAGTTGAGCATTACACGGATGGTTTGCCTCTAGCAAGCGAGGAATGAATGTGATTGCAGCAAGGCCTGCAAATCTGCATGAGGCTATGTCACTCAGCAGGAGTCTGGTGGATCTCATCTGTGCTTGAGAACTGCTGAGAAAGGGAAGAAAAGAGGAGAGGATGACCCATCGCAAAGGGACATGACAAGGCCCGAACAAGCGCAAGAAACTGCTAAGGGCTTTGGGCATATGGGTATGGAGAGGAAGAAGAATTCTGGAGGGAACAAGCACATGGTACAGAATCAATGCAACCGTCATCATGAAGGACGTTGCGGTGTGATAATGTAGGAATGTGCTAAGCCAGGGAACTTTGCTAAGGATTGTAGATCCGACCCGTGGCTATGCGCGCAAGTCGCACAGGAATGATTGGAAGCCGCAAATTCACCTGGCTTTGGATGTGGTAAAAAGGGAGAAAAAAAGAAAAAAAAAAAAAAAAACATACTGAACGAGTGTCGTGAGTCGCTGGCTGTTGGTACTGTTGGGATGGAATTGGGGGTACCCGAAGTAAACTGCGAAATAAAGGGGTCATCATCAAGGACACCAAGGAGCAGCGAGAAATCGTGCTATGGCCAGCTATTGAGGCTCCGCAAGTTAATGGTGGAAGTGGAAGCAGCTCAAGGGAAGCAGTGTACGCGGTTGGCAAGGAGACCAGGAGGATCCGAACGTCGTCACGGGTACTTCCTTCCTCAACAAATCGCTATGCTTCCATACTTTTCGATACGGCTGCCGATAGAAGTTTCGTGTCAATTACTTTATTCGCCTCTATTGGATAGCCCCGATGCTCTAGGAACTGGCTATGATGTAGAATTAGCCATGGGAATATAGAGAGAATGAAGCACTATTATCCGTGGATGTACGTTGAATTTCCTTAACGCCGTCTAATATAGACCTGTTGCCGGTCACAAGGACGTTTTGACGTCATCCATGGGATGGATTGGTTGTCCAGTATCGTGCGAATATCGTATGTTACGGAAGGTGTGCGAGTGCCTTATGGCAAGGAGTGTATTGAGTATCAGCAAGCGATCGATGGCACCGTGGATATCCCTTGCCCGGTTGAGTGTCATCTCCTTTGTAACTAAGATTCAACCAAAGGTTAGTGAAAAGGGTTGTTAGCCTTTTTATGGCTCAAATTTCTCGTAGAAAGTAGAGAGAAGAGAAAGCGTGAAAGAGTATTGAGGATGTGCCATTGTTAGAGATTTTCCGGATGTGTTCCCAAGACGATTGCCCGGACTTCCGCTAAGACACAAGTGCAGTGATTGACTCTGAACAGTCACTAAAGTCAACACGGATCTTGGTCAACAAGAAAAGTCAGCATTTAGGGCTCAATGCAATGGTCCAAAGAATATAGGATATCCCCGGGTCGTTATGTCTGACGAGGTGTGAATGGTGATCTGAAAACGATTTGTGATCGGCGTGACTTTTGAATGGGAAAGGGTTTGAATGATTAACTAAGGAATGAAAGGCAAATAGTTTGTAAACAAACGAAGAGACAAGAACGGTCGAAAGCACATTACTAGAAACGATTGAAAACCTTTTAAGAACGAACGTGTTAATTAAAAACTTACGCTTAGTGTGCAAATAAACGCGTTAGAGAATAAGAAAGCCTACGGATATGAAATCATATTTTTTACAAACTAATGATAGAAGAAAAATTATTCGAAAAAGAAAAATATTTATTAGACTATTTAAATAATATTATTAATTAAAACTATTTAAATAACTATTTAACTATTTGATTTATTATAATATAAAATAAAAGGTAATAAATTCCAAACTTTTCTAAAAATACTTAGTTAGCTATATTAGTAGGAAGAAATATAAGTTGCAAATATTTATAACTAAGCTGTAAAATAAGGTAATAAGCAAATAAGCTTAAAGGAAAAGGTCTAGTATAATAAAACTAAGGGAAGTTAAAAACTAACGTTATCAACTACTAAAATCCTTCAGGTCCCGTATGATTTTACTTTAAACCTATGAACTCACCAGCGAAAGCTGACCTTTTTAAGCATGTATTTCTCAGGTAATTAGAAGTCTTGCTTTCACTACTTGGACGACGGCAATGTGGCATGGATCTTGGCTTGGTTTGAGACATCGATAGAAACTCTGATATTTCTTTTTAAAAACCTGTTTTTCTATTATCTATTTTGGGCTTACCTATCTAAAACCCATGGATTTATGTAAACTTTGACTTTTGATGACTTTGGTTTACATTAATATCTATGCTATCTTGTTATCTATACTTGTGATGGTATCAATTGGCGTAGCACCCCGAAAGCTTGTAAGTCTTCCGCTATACGAATTTTGGGGGTGTTACAATTGGACAATCGGACATTTTGGACTTGAGAAACGAATGTAATATATTAAAATCGAGACGAATTTAATATATTAAACTAGTAAACCAATTAACACATATTAAGCTAATAAAGAGTTGTTAATATAGACTTGTCACGAAATATTGTTTGAGAAATTGAATTTTATTAAAGTCTAACGACTTGGGAAAGTTGTATAAGTGGACGCGTTATGCCGGAATTTATAAAACTTTCTAAATCTATACATTTATTTCGAAAACCTTTTATCTATATAAAACCTGACAATATAGTTTTGACTTGTAAACTTTTACTATTTGATATCCTAATTTAAGCTGTTATAAAACTTAAATTACTTTTCCAAATTTTATGGACATTTCCAAACTATTTGAGATTATGGGGTAAATACCGAAACTTACCAATTGGTTTACTCTCTTGACATAATTCTTTGTCGTTATTTCTTGAATTCTGATTGTCATCTCTTTCTCGACTCAAGTTCTAGTCGGTATTATTCTCGACTTGGTCATTGTCTATTCCACTTGGACGCGTGTATACTTGAGTCCTCGTCAGTATTTCTTGACTGTTCTTTTATTACTTCCTTATAATATATTGGGATATATATTATACTTTGGTGTGAGTATTCTTGAGTCTATGCTGTCTTACCACCACACGAAATGTTAATACTAAACTTTTTGCAATAATTGATACGAGTAATCCACGAAAACTAAGACGCTTGTCTTTTGAAAACTCTTTTACTTTACGAGACGTATTCTGAGATAACTATATACATATTAGGTTGTGCCGATCCATTACCGTTGTGCCTATATCTCTTGATACCGTTGTGTTCTGCTCTAGATGCCAATTGTGTTAGTTGTGATATTATGCGTTGCTTCATATTGAGGTGAGTTCATACCCCCTGTTTTACTCGTTTTACAACTGTTTTGGGGGAGAATACATGCTCATTTTACTAAATCTAGTATTTGCATTACTTAAACAATGAATTGTTTACTTGAAAACTTTATGTGCTTTGCTATATTACTTGTTGGGTTATTTAACCGCATAACTTGATTTATCGTTATAAACTGGATTATTATGCTATGGACACAAGTGCTTGAAATGAATGTGAGTTTTTTTTTTGGTAAAAGGTCACAAGACCCGGTAAAATAATGAATGTGAGTTTATAGCCTCATTTTCCTATAATTACTGTTTTATAAATCTTGGGGTGAGAAACATGCAACTGTTTTATGCAAACCACTTTGTGAACAATTGCTCGTGTGCAATACTACTTTTACGCTTACCCTTTGGGTGATCGGTTAGACACCTACTCTCTGTGCTGTTTGACCGGTTAGGCAAATAGACGCATACTATTTGAAACACTTGGGTGATCGGTTAGACACCTACTCTCTGTGCGGTTTGTCCGGATAGGCAAACGGACGCATACTACTTGGGTGATCGGTTAGACACCTATTCTCT